>JBBPPY010000671.1:0-17964 GCA_038092195.1 Leccinum barrowsii
GATGAGTCCGAGCTAGAAAAGAGATGTCCGGTGTGATTCCGGCCGGAAAATGGTAGTCCGGAGCGCGGGAAAGCGGACCGGACTATCGGAAACGCGGGAAAGCGACGAGGAAAGGGGCGGGACGTGTCGAGGAAAGCGAGACGAGGTGTAAGATGGTGATGGGACGTGCGTGCGAGGTGAGAGTGAGTGGTAAAAACGTTCCTTCTTGCAAAAATACAACAGACAGGGTTTTATAGTCCTCAAGCATACTCGGGACTGCTAAAAAACTATGAAGGAAGTATACACAAACTCTAAATAAGACTAAAAGTGAAAGGGGAATGAAGATATAACAAAAACAAATCAGTCCGAGCATGTCGGGAGCGCGGGAAAATGGTTCCGAGGCTCGGAACGGACTCGGAAAGACGACCGGAGCGACGGAAAGGGGTCGGACCGCGGGAAAATAGGTCGGACCGGACCGGAATGGACTTGGGGAGCAATGGGAATGGTGGACAGAGGCACTATACGGCTTCAGGGAGCGTCCGAGCTCCACAGCGACCTTATGCTACTACACGCCAGGCAGCCCAGGCCCGCCGCCCAGCTCAGCATACACTGACATTTGATGTGCTTCTATACCCATCGGATGTAAGTACTAAGCATACATGCTACTTCAGCTCTAATTACTTCAAAGATCCATGATGGGCCTTATGACTTTCGTCTCCATCATGGTGAAAGATTGCAACGACAGCTTCAATATCTGGCTGAGCATGGTTGCAGCACTCAGGTTACCCTTGAGGCCACGAACTCTGAATCATGGATTCTACCAGAGGTCTATCGCGCTGTTCATCAAATGATCACCCAGGGTCATATAGAGCTTCCTTCTAATCCTGATGTGCAGTTCGACCTTCCACCTACTGAGCCAAACAGAGATCTTCGAATTCAGTATCAGCACCTACCTTTCCGCCTACTTTCTGCTGGCAACCGCTCATCCTATGGGCGTAGTATCAACCCTGACACAGAAGGTGACTCTTGGTCGCGCTTTCAGTTTTCTTCCTTCAAAAAGTTGGTCATGCGCATCCCTCACCCTGCCCTGGCAAACAAGGGTGGCATACTCTTGATATGTGAGCAATTCACTCACATTGTTCTCGCCAGCTAACAACCACCAGGCCCCAAGGGTGGTGAACTTCGGGGGCGCATTGAAGAGAGCCAAGTCGGAGATGTTCATGCTTGTTTTGCACAGCGCATAACACATTTCTTGCAGCACAACAAGGAGAATGTCCCAACGGACTGTTTACCTGGCTGCCCTCGGGCTCAAGATGAGGTTTCCTCACTGTCTCGGAGTCCGAGTCCATTGTTACCAGACATGCTCTCATCGTTCCTGCCCTTTCCAAGTCCTAGACCCACTCAAAGTCTCCTTTCGCCTTTGCACACACCATCAGTTTCCTCAGCTTTACCTCGCCTTACTGCATTGTCTTCCGTATCACCCATAGCATCGTCCACTGTACTGTCCTCCATGTCTGTATTACCATCCTCCGTTCTCCATTTGGCAGACCATTCCTCTGCATCATTGGCTCCAGCTCATCTTGCTCCATCTTCTGTGACACCACCGGCACCATCATCTTCTGTATCCGAGTTCCCTTCTCTCAGGCCTTCAGCATTCGCATCAACCTTTTCACTTGCATCTTCGACATCGTCTGCATCTTCCAGTGCATTGCTGCTACCTTCCAATGTATCTGAGTCACCAACTGTGGCCCACGTCCCTTCATCAGCTAGTAACACTCATCTTCCACCTGCCTATGAACCATCAACGCCATCTACTTTTGACCGACTTGCTGATGTTGAGCTTCTTTTACGAAGCTCGGGCACGGAGGAGTTACGTAATACATTTTGGCGCATGAGGGGACATTCTATAGAGGTTTGCTCCAAAGGCCTCATTGCCTTTCTCATACATTCACGCCATCACAATAACCCTTTTATTCCGGCACTACCCTTCTTTTCGATCCATCCTCAAGATGTCAAACTGGATGATATATGGACCATGCATTGGTCTTTCAAGGCGTACGCACTACATTCTTTTATTTATTTTATATGCATTGAATCCTGTTATAACAGTGGCACGTCTGCAGACAGTTCTGGCGATGGCGTTATGCGACAGGTGCTGGCCCATTCGATCAGTACACTCTGTGGGAGTATCTGTGGTGATCCCAAAATATCCATGGATCACTATGCTCACCTTCATACCATTCAATTTGGCGAAGAGGCTCTTGAAGATCAAGCATTCGCCTTAGGAGTGTTATGCTCCATGTTGCTCATTCGAGCCCACGCTGCTCCTCTCCCGATCTCTCCTATTTTGTTGCAGTACATGTTTGGCAGTGGAATTGCCTCGCTAGATGATGAGCTTTGGCTTCGTTCCATGTGCCCAGACGTTGCTCATGCACTTAGTCTTTTCCCTCGGTCCTCCGATCTTGCGCAAGACTTTTCACATCTCAGTGATGTGGACCGCCAACAATTGATAGGGTTGTTACACCATGTCGATAAGAATAATGTATGTGTTCCTTTATGTTCTTTTTTGTTCTACTAATTGTTTTGGTGTAGCTTGCACAGCTGTCTCGAACTCGTCAAGCTCAGTGGCCAAAAATGATACAAACACTGTTTGCGTCTATTCTCCTGGGTGGTGCAAGACTATTCGAGCTCGATCAGTCATCTTATCATATAGCCTTCAAAGAAGGCCTCGATCGCCCATGCTCAAATACAGCCTCCTCCTTCATTCCAGTCAGTATTGATTTCTTTTGCATGCATGCTCATCATTCAAATTTCAACAGCTCTTCAAGAACTCGTCCAAAACCCTGCTGTATCAAGCATATTCACAGCAACGCTTGCGCGATGTTGACCAGCTCATCCCATTGGTTGAGTTCGAACTTGTCGGAAGTGGTGAATTCAGGACACAAATAGCGACACTTCTTCCATCTATCAAGGCTTCATTTTGGTGATACCTTCGTGGTGTTGGCCATCCCAACCATTTTGTTCCAGATCTTGTGACGCGAGCCCAACATCTCGAAAGTCAACACGTGTGCTATCGTGCTATACGTTTTCTTCAAGTCCTCAGCGGGATTAGCCTTCTCCCACCAGAACACATGACATTTTCAGTATGTCTCACATATTTCTGTCAGCGGGTGCTAACCATACATTCTAGATCACCATTAATGAAGCCATTAATCCAAACGCTACATTCAATAGAACATACGATGTAAGTTTATTCAATAGACTATATTTGACAGAATTGCTCAATCCTTGTAGACCGAGAACGATTTGCTAATTCCCATTACTCACGCATGCACTTACCAAATGGACCTTTTTGTCAATCGAGCCTTTAAGGCTTTCTTTGAGCAGCCCGTACCAGATGATACAATTATGTTTACTGCTTTTGATCACATCCTTCATGTTGCACTACTTGACGCCGGCACAGATTCCTTTAATGGATGACGCGTCATTTATATCCACATGCTCCACTCGGAGTCCATAGTACTCCTACCATGTCACTCTTTTTGCTAGCACAGTCCTTACTAATAAAGAGATGTTTATGTTTGCGCTAAGTTGGCCAAGACGGATTGCTTCATTCCATGCTTTCCCTTTTCGAACTTGTCGTCATTGAATCCAGCATCATACTAGTTGCTGCGCTTGATCTTGAGTTCCTGATTTTTTCTTTGTACGCTCCGCTTCTCAGCCAAGCATACACGAATATGGCCCATTATACAAAGCTTTCGCTTTCAGCTGAAGAGGCTTTTTTGGATCATGCAAGGTATGCAGTATATCTCTGTATCTCCTCATGACATGACACCAAGCTGCCACTGGCATGCAGCACACTACTTTACACCACCCCGCTTTCAGGCTGACACAAGTTCAAGTTCTGCTCCTTCTAAATCCTACAACTCACCCATGTTGTCCCTGTCCCTGCCCAGGCAAAGGCCCTTCTTTCCCCCTGCGACCACCCTGAGCAGCTCGAGATCTAGTAATATTTCTCTTTCTTTTTCTGTAATGTACATGATATGATACACCAAAAAATCTACCATTGGAACTGAGTAAGACAAACTGCAAAGGCCTAAGACCAAAGCTGAGATAAGTCATCTATAGTGTGTCTAGGAAGACGCTGAATATTTAAATCAAGAAATTGATGCTGTTGCTCTGTCAATGGTGAAGGAGATACATCAACATTCACCACATTGTGCTCCTCAGGCCAATGAGCCACAAATGGGTTGTGAGCAAGATGATCTAAAGAGTTATTGTGTGAGTGATGAACTTGGACTCTTTGATCGTCATATGTATCCCAATCAATTCCATATTCCTCTATCTCATCCTCTCCTAAGTCATCTTCTAGTGGTTCAAAGCCTTCCATTAGGATGTTTCCATGTGCATCAATTCCACGTCCACCACTTTGCAAGATGTTGAAAAATCGAAGTGCATGAGGGGTGGAATTGCGCTGATCTGGAAGACTGATAGTATGTGAGTTCCAAGAATTTGCCCATTCCATGGCCTCATGATTGATAGTGCAGAGGAAAAGATGATGGAGTAGCCATATGTGTGCCGGATTCTCTGGATCCAGTCCATGATGGATTTCCAACATCTGGAAAAAAGATTTCCACTTGGCTCCGACACCACTTGTCCAATCTACCCACAAGCGTTCAATGCGAATATTGTGTACACTTCTAATAGACATAACACAGTAAGATTTACTTTTGAGAATAGCATATACTGGTATTACATACCGACCCCAAATATATGAGCCTCGTCCCAGTCCACGGGCATCTTCCATGTACCTTGCAACTAATACATTTTCTCCACCATGATCTCCACGCACACGCTGGGGCAATCCATGTTGCTGAATCATAGACAGGAATAAATCCAGAACAGTTTCTGCTCGGTTGTTGTTGCTGACTCGAATTCCAGTGATGAAACGGGAGTATCCATCAATGAAGGCATGTGTAACAAGTTTGTAGCATATCAGCCCTTTGATATATATAAGAAAAAATCAAATGAGTAACTGAAATCACATAGTACCATGTTGTCCATCATGGTGCTGTAGTGAATTATACCCAGCAACACGATATATTCGGCGTTGGATGCGTCGCAAGCCGAATGCAGAGACAGGTGGACCATTGACACGGGCATAAGATTCCTGTATTCTTCGACGGGGAACATGGTGTCCAAGATGATGAAGATGACCATCAATCATGCGCCGACCAAAGGATGGAAACATGTTAAGAATCTTCAAGATGATCTCATCCAATTCGGAATCATTGAGAGATGACTGAGCTCCACTTGAAGATGTATAGATCCGCGTGGTTTGCCCATTGGAATCTGTGAAGGTGGTATAGACAGGATCACCTGATTCAACAAGTCCCTGCTCTATCTCCCTTCGCCGAACTGTTCGACTGCTAACACCAAATACCTGGGATAGAGCTGTGGGTCCTCCGAGCTGAGAGGCAGTTGCAAGGATGCCTGGATCAATTTGAATGCGTGGTCGACCTGGACGGCCAGTATGAACCAATGTCGTGTGTGGAACAGGAGCATGATCAGGTTCGTCTGCAGAGATATGTTTTGCATGCTCCAAGTCCGATTGCATTGCCTGAATGCTGGATAACATGATATGGCGGTCCTCAGATGATATTACATTGGCATGCTGATGTAGATTAAGCAATTTGGACAACAGAAAAGTAGAACAAAATATACATTCTCGATGTGCATCTCAAGGTCATTGCACACGGTGATGTGTTGGTCAAGGCGAGCCGCATCTCCAACCTGAGTGCGAACTGCGATGTGAACATCATTTTTTAGATGTTCGAAGGCCAGGGCAATAGTTTGCTGGGGCAGAGAATGATTCGACATGATTTGAATGTACGAGGAATCAAGTTTCTGAGTCTTTGTCACGTATTGCAGGATTGCACTTGGGAAACAAGAGTTATATCTTATCTGATCTGATCTATGCTCGAGTCCATGTGACTACCACCATCCGAACACTAGGTGGAAGCTCAAGCCACTTGCTCTTCTTCAATCGTGCAGGATTGTCTTTTGTCTCTTCAATAATACTTGTTCTCCGTCAAACTGACATACTGGTTCAGACGTAATCATGTCTGCACTGATTCAATAGATCGAATTAAGTAGCAAAGCTCTAAAATGTTAGTCGCGTGCCGCGATCATCATAATCTCGTCCATCGTCTGTCATCGTCTCGTCACACTGTGTCATCGTCGTGTCGCCAGTCGGCATCAGGCCACTGTCGCGTCATTGTCTTCGAGTCGGAGGACGCGCCCTTGTCGTACGTGCGTCGTGAGTTGCGTCAGTGCCATTGCATTGGTCGTCACCATCATCACGCCGTTGTCTTCAAGTCGTCATCGTGCGTGCATCGTGTGTCTTCAGCGTCAGTAGTGCCATTACGTCGTCGTCGCATTATGGTACGCCACTGCATCAGTTGACGCATTGTGGTGCTACAATGTGTCGTTCGTCGTCGCCGCGCGGCCGTTACGCCATTCATCACGTTGTCGTCGTCATTGCCATGGCGGAGCAGTGCCATGACTTTCGTTGATGTCGGGTCGTTCGTCGGCATTGTCATGGTTGTCGGGCCATTGCGTCATCGTCGTGGTGCTGCTACTGCGTCATGATCGTGTCATGGTACGCCCTCATGGCGGCATTGTTGTTGTTCTTGTTGATATCGTCGTCGTGTCGTGGTACCATGTTGTGACAGTCGTCGCCTTGTGGTGCAACATCGGATCGTCGTCATCTAACTGTCGGTGTATGCAGAAAGAGAGATGGAGAGGGTGGATGGACAGGTCGTCGTCACACCGCCGTGGTATGACGAGCTGTTGAGAGGGAGAGAGGGAAGTGACGTGGTCGGCTGTGCGCAGGAGAGGGAGAGGGAGGGGACGTGGACATGGACAGGTCGTCAGGGCCATTGAAAGGGAGAGATGGAGGGGACGCACGTCGTGGTACCACCGTTGTTGTTGTAGTTCATTGTCGTCGTGCGCCATTGCAGCAGTCGTCGCCTCGTGGTGCCACGTCACGTCCTCGTCCTCATTCGACCGTGGTCGTTGCCTTGTGCGTCATTGTCATCGGGACCGTTGATCGTTATCCCCTCCCCATGTTGCATCGTCGTCCGTGACACGTCGGCGCCACTGTTCCATCTTCCTCGTCGTCGCGTCGTTGTCGAGTTATCGGGGCATGGGTGCGTGTGGACAATGTCTGGCATGGTCATGGTGTGGGTGAGTGTGTGTGTGTGTGTGTTGGCATCATACCGTCGTCATCAGTGCATTGCCTTTGCGTCGTGGATCACCATCCCCGTTGGACCCTGGGATGATGTGTGCACAGAAGAGGAAGTGGAAGAGGGAGAGGATGGGGTCACCTCCTCATTGCCCTTGGCGACAGACACAATGACGAGGACGACGAGGACGACAAGCTGTGACCCGACAATTGTATTCATTGTGTCGCGGTGTGTCGTCATCGTTCAAACGTTCACCTCTTGCGTGTACCTGCACGTGATCACTTTTGTGATGTGTGACTTTTTGGGAGCAATGTGACATTTCAGGCAAAGCACAAAGTTTGAAGTTAGTACGTCGTGTGACATGTGACTTTTAGGGAGTGGTGTGACATTTCAGCCAAAGCACAAAGTTTGAGAGCTCGCCGCATCACGAGTGTGCCAGTGCGGCACGACGTGTTTGCTAGTGGTGTGACATGTGTGACACTTTAGGGAGCAGTGTGACATTTCAGGCCACACCATGTGACTTTTTAGGGACTGGTGTGACATTTTGCGAGTCGGTGTGACAATTTGGGTAGTGAGATGTGACATTTCAAGGTGTAAAACATTCTATAATTTTGTCCAAAGGGGTCCCTCATAGCGGACACGTCGGACGCATCACTCTGTATCCTGGAGCCCAGAAGCGAGTTCGATCCCCGAGAGGGGTAGTTTTTTTTTGTTTCAATCTACAAATTGTGCAACCGCATCACGCCAGCTTCAATAGCTTGAAGATGGCGGGATTTTTGAGGACCACAAAGGGACAAGAATTTATACTGGTACTATTTCGGACGTTACAAATGAGCTGTGGTGACGCTACGAATGAACTGTGGGGACGCTGTGAATGAGCCGTGGGGATGCTGCGAACCAGCATGACATCAGGAAATTCCTCCTCTCGCAAATGTGAGTAAATGCGAAAAGATGTGTACAATTGTACTGCATCTAAGAATGCGATAAAAAGTTTATGTCAAAAACTAATGTCGACAAATGTCCGCACATTTTTGACAATTGTAGACATCAGGATTGCATATTCCGCTTGTATTCACTCAAAAATGCGCAGAAAAACATACATATTTCAAAGAAATTCGGACATACACGACAAATACTCAGATCGACTCTGTATATACCTTCGCCCAACACTCCAGGGATCTTCATTAGTTCGACGCCATTTGATCGAAGTCGACAAATTGGAACGTGCTTGTCTCGGCTGCTGCTTGTGTGTTGCCTGTATCAGGCCTTTACTGACATCAGTAATGGCAAACCCGTGCTCAATGAGTACTCACATAACGGCCTTGTACAAGCCGGCCATCAGCGCATGGTACTTCTTGTGCCCGTCAGGTTTTGCGTTGAAGATGTCGTAGAAGAGCTTCTCGACACGAGTAAAAATTCCCATGTGTGGATCAGGAACAAAGGATAGCTTTGTCCCGGGACCTGTCCCATTGCGCCAGTCAGTAAGGACCGAGTAAATCTAGTGGAAGATGGACAATATCAGTATTGCTGTAGTGGTAAGGAGCATTGACCTCACGAAGGTGGCAGTTGCAGCCAATAATCCCGATGTAAGTTCCGGTTCATCATTGCCTTCGAGAAGCGAAACGAAATGGTCTTTGAAGCGGACTCCCAATGATGTCGGGCCATTGAAAACAGCAGAACGGAGGAACTCAATGATGGCGGGATGCTTGAATGGTTCATGTCGAATTGGCTCCTCCTGCAGATGCACCGTCATAACACCACCCACAGCATTAAACGAGTACTCACCTTTACTGTCTCCGGAAAAATGAAATTATCCTTGAACATTAGGTGTACAATGCGTTCAGAGCATCCGTTCTTCAGTCCATAGTTAGATACGACAATTGATTGTGCATGCCTCTTCATGGAGAGTCTCCACGTAGCAATTCGACCTTCAAGCTTTCCCGCATAATCGCGTGTGGTCAGTAATTTACAAATGGAGAAGATCCATGGAGGCACGCACCACACTTGCAAGTTGATGGCGGTATTTGGCATCATAATGCAGACGACGCAAGATGTGGGAGGGATCCTCTTCGTGCATGTTTATGGCGTCAGTCAGTGCTGCAACTGCCATTTTTCGTCTGGCTTCGATACTCTCCGGCAACAGGTTTTCGAATAACAAAGTCTTGAAAAACAAATCGATGCCGGTCGAGAGGATTTGCTGGATGTGACCTGGCTGCGCCTGCATGTAGAATTTTTTGTTTTCAATAACGAGCTCTGTGCGGGGATGGTAGCCATAGGCTGCACTTAGTGTAGCAGTCGAGATAACAAGAGGGGACTCAGAGTCGACTGTCAACTTTGCATCACGAGGCTGAGTTGCATCCTCATCGCCATCAGTGTTGGCGTTGGCATCATTGAGAACAACTTGAGGACGCTGAGAAGGTTAGATTGGCATGATGGAGACTTGATGCAAAGGATTAATAAACAATTACTGACCTCAAGAGCTCGACGGGCATCCAAGGCAGAAAGACGCGAAGGTGGAACAGTCTTGCTACCATTGCTTACTCCTATCTGTGCGATCAAATGATTGGTATATGAGTAACGACTCGGACTCAGATGGGCCATGACTTAGGTAGCACAGAAGGAAGTTTACTCACTTCTTTGGATGACACGACTCGCGGCGTCTTTTTGGTGACCTTGCGGGGATCGGATATCAATGCTTCTAACTTGAAGCGTTCCGATTCAAAGTCTTCGTCCTCCGAGCTCTTGCTACCATGGTCTTCTTCACGTTCAAACTCAAATGTCTGGTCGGACCCGTCAAGATCACTGTCACAGTTCCCGCGCCGGCTTCCCTTGCCTTCCCAAAGGTTGCGCACAGACTCTACAACAGAGTCATAGTCAGAGTCATCACCCATAGCAATGGACACATGGCGTGGAGTCTGCTTGTTTGCCTGTTTTTGGGTCGTCTGCTTCCGAGTCGACTCTTTGCCGTGTGTTGTGGTTTGACCCCCTGGTGCTGGCAGCGAAGTCAAGTCACGTTTGAGTCACGTTGCTCATTGTAATCCAACTTCATTCCCACGCACCGTCGTGACCTTGCTTCCTCATTGTGGCAGCACTTTGCCCATGATCTTTGTCTTTCGTGGCAGGGGAAATCTGTTAGTACGGTGACAAATTGAAAGCTATACATTACTTACGAGTCCTTTCTTTTCTAGTCCCTTTTGGTTGTGGCTGATCTGACAACTCGGTGTTAGTAGCCGCACGCTTCCGACCACCATGATGTTCCACTGAGGTCCAGACTACAAAAACGAGTAAGACAGGTGTTTTCCGTTAATCATGCTCACCTTTATTTTCGTTCGCTTTGATTTTTGCCTGTCTCTGAGGCCCTGCCGAAAGATGGATTTATCAGGTGCGTCTAAATCTGAGTCATTAAACCACACTGACGGTGTTGCAGCTCATTGGCCACAGGGTCAGTGACAGAAAATTGAGACTCGGGCTCAATGGATTGCTTCGCATTCAGACGCTTCTTTGCAGCCAAATCTTTTGGAGTTGTCCTGAGTCCAGTGGCTCGGAGCTGTGAGTCAATGGCGCTATCTTGCTGACTTTGCTTTGATGACATAGTTGTACTAGAGCTCGAAGATAGGAAACACAGAGGTGGTGGGAAATGGGTGGGGGATATTCTCTACGGGTAGCAGCAATGATCGTGCAAAAAGGTGGGTCAGAGACGATGGTACAGTTTATGGGGCACTGAAAACTTTTCATTCGGTCCATTCGGCCATTCGGACCTCTCCGATCTGTCAGAGTCAATACATCTCCAAGGATACTATTGACGGCCACCGTTTCACTGGTCGGTTTTATTCGGTATGAGCCTTGAATTTTTTTTTGATTTCGGATAAACTTAGTATTTTTTTTCCTGTCCCAGCCATCATGATACTTTGCGAAGGCTGTCGGGAGACGTTCTCACATGCCGGTTACTCTCGCCATTTGAGCTTGACCTCTCGTCCTTCCTGTGTGGAAGTTTACAAACGCTTTTTGGATATTCGGGCAGACTCCGGTGACTCAGATTCGAATGGTAAGCATATTCCTACTAATGGCGGACACTGTTTTGCTAACGGAATGCTGTTAAAGCCAATGGCTCAAATGTACACGAAGACGGGGACCTATCCGAGTCTGAGAATGACTTTGAAGCGGCCGAGATGGTGGATCTGGAGCTTGCATGGGAGGCACAGCGAGCCGTACCATTGGATCATGATGAAGATATGGGTGGCATTCGAGAGGACGAGTTTGAAGCGCGAGTCACACGCACTCAAGATACTCTGCCGGGACAGGGAGTGCCATTGGAAGAAGATACAGAGCCTGAGGGTGGCACTCGGGATGACGACTTCGAAGCTGCTGTCACACCGACTCAAGATATTCTGCCGGGCCACCAACCTAGGGTTGTTCCATTCCCCAAAGTATCCGCTGGTCGGCCATTGGAATCCAATCCCACCGCATTTGCCACATACGAGAAGAAGCTTTGCAGTTCATCCACCACAAACATCTATGCTCCGTTCAAATCCCAGATCGACTTTCAATTTGCCCATTGGGCAAAGGTTCGTGGCCCCTCATCTACTGCTTTGACGGAGTTACTGCAGATCAAAGGGGTGAGTGCCCGAGCATTGTCACGGTGCACCAGCTGGAAATTAGGGCATTAACATATATCTACTGTAATCTAGGTCACCGAGGCTCTGGGCCTATCATACAAAAACTCGACCGAGCTCAATCATCTTATTGACACATTGCCAATGCAACGGCCTCAATTTTGCTGCAAAGAAGTTGTCGTTGCGGGAGAATCTTTCGAGTTTTTTTCGCGAGACATCATCCAGTGTATCACTGCACTGTATGGTGACCCTGAATTCGCTCGACACCTGGCATTTGCACCGGAGAAGCACTATGTTAACAATGATGCTGATCCGAGTCATAATGATCATAATGGCAATGATAGAGAGCGTATGTATTATGATATGCATACGGGGAAGTGGTGGTGGGACAAGCAAGTGAGTCCGGCGGCCCCAATTATTGTTGTTGATGCTCATTTGAACAGAAGGAACTTGAAAGGGAGCGAGAGGGTGCTACGATTATCCCAGTCATTCTTTCTTCGGACAAAACACAAGTTACTCTTTTCCGGAACAAATCTGTGTACCCGGTATACATGACAATCGGAAATCTGCCCAAAGATATTCGCCGTAAGCCCTCTCGGAGAGGCTGGATCTTACTTGCCTATCTCCCAGTGACCCGACTTGAGCACCTTCCTAGTCAGGCCGCGCGCCGTCGAGCAACAGCCAACCTCTTTCATGCATGTCTACGTGATATATTGGAGCCTCTCAAAGATTCAGCAGAGAGAGGCATAAACCTCGCAAGTGGTGATGGGATCATTCGACGCTGTCACCCTATCCTTGCATGTTACTGTGGCGACTATCCCGAACAAGTGCTGATCGCTGGAGTGTCAACTGGAGATTGCCCCAAGTGTACCATTCCTCGCCATCACCTTGGTAGTTCGGATACTCCAGCCGAGCTACGAGATCTAGATGCAATTCTTGACATACTGGCCTTAATAGATGTGGACTATACTCGTTTCACCCGCGCGTGCAAGGAACACCGATTCAAGCCAATCTACAAACCATTTTGGCAAGAGCATCGACATGTCAATATTTTTATCGCCCTTACTCCGGATGTTTTGCACCAGCTTTACCAAGGAGTGCTCAAACACCTTCTCGCATGGATCCGAATCGCTTGCGGTGATGCGGAGATAGATGCTCGTTGCCGTCGCCTTCCCCCCAATCACAACATTCGCATCTTCATGAAGGGTATATCCAAGCTTTCTCGAGTCAGCGGAACGGAGCACAATCAAATATGTCGATTCTTGCTTGGTATACTCGTCGACATCCCTCTACCTCAGGGTTTCAACTCCGCACGACTCTTGGGTGCGGTCCGCGCCATTCTGGACTTTATCTATCTCGCACAGTACCCTTGTCATACTTCAACCACATTGCAGCTCCTTGATGATGCTTTGGCGCGGTTTCACGAGAACAAACAAATCTTCATTGACCTTGGAATCCGAACTCACTTCAATATCCCTAAAATCCACTCTCTCCGTCACTACATCCACATGATCCGTCTTTTTGGCACAACGGACAACTACACAACGGAGTACACAGAGCGGCTCCATATTGATCTCGCAAAGGATGCATATCGAGCTACCAACCACAAGGATGAGTATTACCAGATGACTCAGTGGTTGGAGCGCCAAGAGAAGGTTCAATGGCACGCAAACTTTGTTGAGTGGAGAAGGACAGCGGGCCAACATCCAGTGGAACCCGAGCGTATCCCCCCTGATATGGACTATCTACGTGTCGTCAAAATGGCAAAACATCCGTCAGCCAAGTCGGCCTCTTTCAGCAATCTCGTTCGTGATTATAAGGCTACGCACTTTGTTGCTGCCCTTAGTCGCTTTATAGTCCGTGGGAACCAACCCCAGCTAACGGTCACACAACTAGAACGTGCCGCGTCCACGATCTTTCTCCCTGTCTGGTCGGTTCCTGTGTACCACTCTATCAAATACCATGCGGTCAATGCACTCGGACATGAAGAAACATCTACAACAGTCGATGCAATCCACTGCCATCCCGAGAGGAGAGATAGGAAAGGGAGGGTTGTACCAGGGCGTTTTGATACTGCATTGGTTAACGTAGACGACGGACAAAAAATTGGGATCCGAGGTGAGTGCTCTACGTCACTGCTACTCATGCATGACACTAATAATGATATTATCTCGTTTAAAGGATACCGTATAGCGCAAGTTTGTGTCATATTCACCCTCCCCGAGAAGATCAGGTCACTGTTTTCCCCTGCTGCCGCCTCGGAACTCCCGTTGCATTTTGCATATGTTGAATGGTTTACACCATTTGCATCTGTGCCGGATCGTCACCATCGATTGTATCAAGTCAAGCGGGCATGGATCAATGGAGATCGTCTTTGCAGCATTGTTCCCGTCTCAGATATTCGCCGTAGTATACATCTCATTCCAAGATTCGGACGGATTGCCCCTGCCACTTGGACAAGTAGCAATGTACTCGAGCAGTGTGATACATTCTTCGTCAATGCCTTTACTGATAGACATGCCTATATGACAATACTGTAGATATCTTGCCAATCATAAATACACGTTACAAATGTCTAAAAATGTCTACTCTTCCTGACATGACGTGCAGTTTCGGCGCGATTTGACTAATGCGTACATTTCCCGTGGGAAGATTTTCCTGATGACCTTTCCTCGCGAGCGCTGATGCTCGTCTGGAATCTCGTCCTCCTCGTCCTGGTCCCCCAATAGTTGGTCATGCCGACGACGTGGCCCGACATCTTTGTCTTTGGCTCCCTGGAATCGTCCCCCGGTGGGCCCTTGACGGTCACGCTGTGGAATCTATAGAGTAGTAGACGATTAGTAGTAGTAATATACAACAAATATTAATTGTGACTCACCTTTCCTCGCGAGCGCTGATGCTCGTCTGGAATCTCGTCCTCCTCGTCCTGGTCCCCCAATAGTTGGTCAGGCCAACGACGTGGCCCGACATCTTTGTCTTTGGCTCCCTGGAATCTTCCCCCGGTGGGCCCTTGACGGCGGTCACGCTGTGGAATCTATAAGACGATTAGTAGTAGTAATATACAACAAATATAAACTTGAATCGTGACTCACCTTTCCTCGCGAGCGCTGATGCTCGTCTGGAATCTCGTCTTCCTCGTCCTCGGCGCCCCCCAATAATTGGTCATGCCGACGACGTGGCCCGACATCTTTGTCTTTGGCTCCCTGGAATCGTCCCCCAGTGGGCCCTTGACGGTCACGCTGTGGAATCTATAAGACGATTAGTAGTAGTAATATACAACAAATATGAACTTGAATCGTGACTCACCTTTCCTCGCGAGCGCTGATGCTCGTCTGGAATCTCGTCTTCCTCGCCCTCATCCTCTGACTCCATGATAATCCTGCGTCGTTTGAGTGGACGTTGTGGAATATCTTGATAGTCTTCAAGTTCCTCGTCTTCGTCCGCCAATTTGGAAGTATGAGGGTCGTATTCTTCATTGTTGTACTCATGCGACATGATGTCGACCTCGCCAATGGTTTTCCTGACAATCGTCTGGTACTATAGTGTGCAAGAAGTATATGCGGCCAGTGACCAGTAGTTGAAATTGTACAGACCTCTGGATTATCCTCAACTTGACGCTCCTTCGCCGATCTGTTGCGGAGAAACTGTGCCATGATGTCTCGCACAGGCCAACCATCTTCGTATCGCTTGAGAACTGGGTGTTTTGATTGTGCCTATAGATGTGATTAGTAGCGCATATATGCGCTAATTAAAATCATACTTACCATTAGAATGATCTTTTCGACTGTGAGACTGTTCTTCTGGCGACTCAGAGGGAGAGACACATCCAAATACTTGATGACAAGAGTTCTGATATAATTCTAGATGGATAACCGCGTTAGAGAAATTGTAAGCTTCAGTCACGGTGGATTGACTGTGACTAGTACTCACCGTGATAACATTGTACTGCGCTTTCAGTACTCCCATGGCATCGACGATGCTGTATCCTTTGGTACCTGTACGGCCTGGGCGCCCTTTGGGTTTCGGTATCAATTTCTCACTGGCACGGCGGACTGTGCCATGAGAACGACTGGAATCTAAAACATGAAATGCATTTGATGATGAGTATATACTGTCTAGAACAACAGCTTACTATGATTTGGTTGGTTTTTGAATTTTGGAATCGCCATGGTCGATCAGTCAAAAGGGGGCAGTTGGAAAAGGTCCGGACAGGATCTATGCGCGCGCGCGTCACGCACTTTTATTAGAGTTACATGATCACATGATCAAGATCAGTCACATGCCACACGCACATACCAGGCTACTATGATCACTCTGAGTATACGGTAGTAATACCATCTAGCAGACATAATGGGCCGATTCCGACAGAAGAAACCCCATCTCAAAAAAAAGCGTTGCAGGTGTAAGCCCAATTGTGGCAAGCTGCTAAGTCGTACAGGTCGTCGGAATCACTACCTACTTGCAATCAGATCTGGACAATCGGACAACATTGCACCATCAGAATCTGATGAATCGCTGGAGCATTCAAATTCTGTTCGTGAAAGTGTAGACGAGGGTGAAACTTCACGATCCGAAAAAAGTGGCAGTGATCGAGATGGCAGTAAGATGTACAGATCTTAAAGAGACACTGAAATTGATAATATGCTCATTTAGCAGCCGACGGAGATTTGGATTCAGATGACGATCTTCGAGCCAAGGACATGACAATTGGAGGCTCGAAGCATAGGTTCATGGAGTTGGATACCGGTGACTCCGAGTTGGATGAAAGCCTGGATGAACATTCAGCTGCAAGCTCGGTACACATGTCAGATGATGATTCCCGGGCCAGTGAAGTGGACTTGGATGCACCATCTGAGACCGCAGAGGATGAGGACGAGCTGCTACTCGAGGATCTGATTGCGGATTTGCTCATTCAACTCGAAAACGAACAAGATGATCATGATTTGATTCTTCGTATGTTCCAACAGCTAAATTATCAACATTAATTCTAATTAAAATATGGTACAGGAGACCATGTCCTCTCCGAAAGCGATCGTGATAACGTTCGCATGTTCAATCTTATCACGACCACAAAGATGACTCGGGAAGGATTCGAGAATCTTCGCTTCATTCTTCGTCACAAAGCCAATATCGATTCCCCCTTTGTCATTCTTCGACGAATGGCAATTTTGACTGGAGTGAAGCCCGTCCTGTACGATTGCTGTCCAAAGTCCTGCATCGCATATACCGGAGAATATACTGGTCATCAATCCTGCCCTGTTTGCAAACAACCTCGCTTTGGACCAGATGGAAAACCACAGTCACAATTCACATACTTTCCACTTATCCCTCGCCTCCAAGGTTTTTTTCAAAGTGAAGAGATGGTTGAGAAGATGGCATATCGCTCACATTTCCGTCATTCCCATTCCAAGATCCTGGACGTCTTTGACAGCGACCACTATCAACGACTTCTACGCACTCGTGTAGTTGTGGATGGTAATCCGCTTGACCATACATATTTCTCTGATCGGCGGGATATCGCGCTTGCACTTTGTACCGACAGCTACCTCCTTTATGGACGAAGACGGAAGGGTCCATCTGCAACACCAATTTTACTGCAAAACTACAATCTCCCTCCAGATTGTCGAACACATCTACGTAACTTGATCTGTGTTGGCGTTATTCCAGGACCTCATCAGCCCAAGGATTATTCATCATTCCTTTGGCCTCTAGACAACGAGCTCGCTCCCCTAGCTCATGGTGTCCCTACGTTTGATTCGCTGGAGAAGGCGATGTTTGCATTTCATGCCTATCTTATCTTCAAGCTTGGAGATATTATAGCAATCGAGAAATTTCTAAACATCAAGGGTCACAACGGAATCTATCCTTGTCGATCTTGCAACATTCGGGGGATTCGTGGCGATAAAACTACCTACTATGTCCCACTGCGCCCTCCTAGAAATCCAAGACCGGTGTAAAGACAACAAGTCCGCTAAGTGGGTGTTAGCAGGTAGTAGTCAGGGGTTTGCCTGGCGATAGGCTCGACCCTATAGAGGTCCAGGGAGTTCAGAAGGTTTCGTCGACGAGGGAGAAGGCGTAGAACAACAGTCCGACGGTAGTCCAGAGGTGTCGAAGACAGCCCGGTC
>JBBPPY010000672.1:0-17960 GCA_038092195.1 Leccinum barrowsii
CGAAGTGCTGTCGTTCGAGCTTGGCTGTCTTCCGCAGTCGGAATTCGGTGGCGATGACGGATGCTTCGTGGAGTGGGTACAGATCAAGGAAGCAATACCTGGTGAGTGCCTTGAACCGTTCTTTTTTTGATTTCTGATCGGGTGTTACAGCTATTCACATGGTACAGCACTCGACCATGTGATCGCCCCTCGCCGAGCGACCGCCCATGTGCACACGCAGAGTGGTTCTCCGGGGTCCAAGTATGTACCTGGTACTTAAGAATTGGGGTATCCTTGTGAATTCGAAAGAAAAAAAAGTAGTACCTTTGTCCAGTCTTTTTTTTTTCTTCCACATAGTACACAGCCGTTGAAAAGACAATAGTATTCCGGGTTGGAAAACGTGCGGTATTAGGCGCATACCGGACCATAAATTAATTCTTACGTCTTCTGGCGTTGTGGTTGCAGTCTTCAGTCTTCTAACAGCGACGCCGTTCGGAGGTTCCTTTTTGGGACTCGTTTTGTATTGTCTTGAAACAATTTGAATTTATCTCAATCGAGCACATGGGGCACGTGCTTGTAACCTTTTCGCCTGGGCCAAGTTTAAAGTTAGCGAAGGTGCGTGCAGTGGGTACAGTGCAGGAACATGTGAGCTCGGTCAAGACGTGTCAAATCATACACTATTCCCGCACAAAGCCTATCAGTCCCAACCCTTTGCCCACTCCGTCCAGCTCCGATAATTCACGTCCATCGTAGTGTAAACCTTTTGCCAGTCGCGGCACACCAGCGTATCCCCCACGCGGTCGTTCTCGAAGTCCCTCTCCATAAAATCCCCAAGCTCGAGCGTGTCCGCAGCCTGGCAGAGCAACGTCTGACGGAGATAGTTGAAACAGTGGTGGAGGTGCTCATAGCCGGCGTACGTGTCGTTGTGGTCGTTGAGCGCCTTCTGGATCGACCATAGGCAGTGGAAGTGGTGCCAGAACGTGAGGGTGAACACTCGATGGTCTGGGCCGAGACGGGTACGGCCAGCTTCTTTGGGTGCAGTGACGAGCATGTCCCATTCCGTGTGGGCCATAGCATCGGTCGCGTTGATTTGGAAGTGAACGGTCTCGTGGAGGGTCGAAGCGACTGGATCGTTGGTGATGTCCGAGTCGAGAGGCAGATGAAAGGGGTAATCGGTTCCATGATAACTGTATTCTACTACATGCTCTGAGGATTTCAATGCAGGTGAGGGTGAGGCTTATAGATTTGAACTTTCAGCAGTTACTTACGGGTTGCGGAGTGCGCCTGTGAAGACCACCTATTGTAGCATCCCCAAGCCAGGAGGAAGAGGTTGAAAATAGCGAAGGTTTTGTAGACAAAGTTGACGTTCATTGGGAGGATCGTTGCCTCATGGCGCCACCGCACCTCCGAGGAAAGATAAGGCTGCGTACTGCATGCACTTCCGTGGCGAACTGGGCGGGCCGGAACGCTGCCATAACAGGACCGAACCGAGAAGCTGTTCAAATGTCCAATCTGAGAACCCTTATAATACATATATGTAGGTCTGGTCAAGGGTCACACATATTATCTCGAACAGGGATTTCACTCCGTCTGATTGTAAAAGTTTGATCGTAGCCTCTCACTGGACAATTAGAAGCGGATACAATTTCTGAAACAACTTCTTCGTCGCAGGTTCCTGCCATGATCAGAAGAACCCCAAGTTTCCGCCAGAGGATCGAAATGTATCAACGAAGGAGAAGGATAGCTTTGCGCTAATAATAATCCTCTCAAGTATTCGTCGCGAGGATTCGGAAGCTTTACAGTTCTGTTCGACGTCCCATCCGGCGCCAGACGCTCGGAAATATACAACAACTTACTACAACTTGAAGTACTCTTTGGTCTTGTGGGTCACTACCATACGCCGCTTTGTCTGAGCCAACACCGATTATTAAACCCTTATCACTGCCCTGTGAAACGGGGTCTCGCGCAAATTATGCATAAAATGAGCGATGGCGAGTCTCCTCGGCCCGGGACTTTTTCCCTCGGAGACTCTTCCAGATCGCTTAGTGAGTTGCCGATAATACTGCGAACGATCAGCATCAAATACAAAGTCTGACCATCGCCCCATCGTCAGACAGCTGAGAATGTATTTCTTCCGGGCCCTTATTGTAGCCGCTTACTTTTGCGCGCTAGCTTTTGCTGCGCCGGTCCCAGTATTGGTTCCCGTGGAGGACTGTAATGATATTTCCAATGGCGATATAGGTAAGAGACCAGCCTCCCTCGAATCGTACAACTTGGTTGATCGTCCCCTCACTGACGTGGCTTTCTTGCCTCGGTGAGTGATTAGCGACAGGGTGTGCCTAGTTGGAGATGCTGAGCGGGACCAATTTGAGCCTCTTGTTGAGGAATATACACAATTTGCGTTGTCGCGTTATTGCGGATTCACCGTCACCTCGAGTCTTCTACACATAACCTCGACTGCGTTTCGTCTCGTTGGTTGGTGTGTCGCTTGGATAAATTTGGACAAGTACTAGAGCATGGTTACCTTGTAATATCCATTCTGTAATTGCACGGGTTAGCTCTGATTTGTTGATAATGATAACGTTTTCCAGGAAGGTCGCACCACGTCCAAACAGCCTGATTTATGGGAGGCTGAAAGGCTCGCCCGCCGTACGAATGCCCATGGGGAGATTATCTTGAAATAGTATGTTCTCGGAAACGAGACGTCACAATGCGGGAAGCCAGGAAGGACGGACACTTACATACAGAGCATCATCTCAACTCGGATGTCGGTCATGTGAAAAAGCAGGGACATACACTGCGGCAGTGTGTCCGAGAGGAATGATATTGACATGTCCTGAGCAGTGCGTAAAAGGGAAGCGAACACGCTGCAAAAAGGCGATTTCTGCATCTGGGTGCAAGCCTTGTACAAGTCACGATTTCACCACACAGGAAGGGTGAGCGAAAGAACGAGCGAAAAGCATGAAGCACCCATTTCAATATATGAGAAACACAGAATTAAAAAAACAGACTATCGATACGAAACTCCCCGAGTCCCATCTAGGGCTCAGAGTTGGGAATGCAACCTAGAAAAATACTACACGGCCCACGCGTAAACTGATTTCCGTCTAGGCGCATTTTTCACCTGAGCTCGCATATACAAAGAGAGGCAACGTCAGGAAAGGACCATGATACATTCAGAATAAATCGGGTGCCTCACCGAGGTTGGCATCGGCGTAACCTGTAAGGCAGGCTCCATCATCCTCTGGATTTGCCATTGGCGCAGAGAGCGCGAAAGCGCAAATGCAAACGATCATAAGCAAAGGTTGAACGATCCGCATGCTATCTGTACAGTGCACATCATAAAGATAAGGCTCTGAAGGTGGCGACGGGGGATCACCTACCAAGTGACAAGGAGAGGACAGGAAGTTGATGGAGAAATATAAAGATTTGGCGATTACCTATATCTGTGGAAGTTTCGAACGAGGCGGTATCCTGTAGTGTGGCGCGGAGGGGTGCCAAAGCGGGTTGTCTTATTCTCTCATGGCTAATTCCTGGGGATTTGGTGGAAATATTATCACCGCCAGGAGTTCCGAGGTATGTAAGCAGGCAATGTGCCACTACCAGATCATGCCCTTTGGGGTTCACATGTAATGTTGTAATTATGTCTGATGAATCGGGGGAATGCTTAGTATAACGGCGAGCGCTGCTTCCCCAATGGATCAGTTTCAGACCCGGAAGGACAATGAATTCTACCGCGATCGGTTAGTAGACCGTCATCATGATGGTAACGGTCATCATGTTATTACACTTGATGAGCTTCTCGCGCGCGGCAAGGTTTATCCGATTTTTGACCTGTTTTCCAACGAACCGTATCACCGACATACAAGAACACATCGCAAGAAAGGAACTGTGCCAACAATAACCGTGATGCGCTCAATCTCCACGAGTTTTGAGTCCCTTGGCACTGCATCTCCGTAGTACTTCTGACCAAGCTGTTGCGGAGAAACGGTGCCGTATGTGCATATGGAACCCTGGATGAGAAAATCACAATTACGTGTATACCCGACGAGTGAATGGCGTACAGTATGGCAGTGGTCATAGACCCTGGATTGACTCGGCATGGGCATGAAGTTTGAACCGTACGGATGTTTACTCACTCAGATCGAATGTTCTGGCTTTGTGCAGCAGCAAATTGTGCTGGACTCGCCGGACGCGACGAACGGCGATGACGCGGAAAGGGACGGAGAGAAAACACCCGCGGACGAGACGTTTGCAGGCTATGACACCGTGATGATCGTTACCCTCAATAGTGACAGTCTACTCTGCAATCTCCGGAGAGCGGGCTTCCAGCAGTACTTGGAGCAAATAGCTCCACTTCCCTCAAAGTAGGAGAGCTATTTGAGATACACCGGCTACCTCAGGGACCCAACTCGAGTTGAGGGCCCATGATGTCGGCAGGTGGGAAGTGCTGTTAGCGAACGAAGTGCACAGCTCAAGAAGCCAGCCAACTTTCTGGTCAGCGTACTGCAAGTTAACTTGACAAATGTATGAGTCAACAGTACTAGTACTTGATCCAAGATAACCAGAACTTGGAGCTCAAATCTCAGATCTCAAAGTTGAGCAGCCTGGATCATCTACCATCACCATGGGCTTCAAACGAAGCAGACATATTTCTACCCTATGCCATGTAACGGCCCATGTTTCTCAACACAGGGAAGTTTTTTGATACCTATCGGTTGCGCTGGGATTCTCTTTCCCCCCACTACATTGAACCACTTCTGTAGAACCTTCCAGCGCACCAAATGTTCCCGGCAAGGCAAGCTGCGTATTGTTCAACTCTGAGGTGTCGATTCCTGACATGGCATAAATAGCCGTATTTTGGGTCCATCCTTTGCCTTGAGCCACCCGGAAAACGATCAACAGCGTGGCGACTGTCTGGTATGTAGATGCTCGTGAGCACAGGCTAAAGAACTATTCGAAAAATCATCACCTGGAACTGAACCAACGACGGTAAGAACACGTGGGACACGGCGTTTCCGATTCCATACAAAACAAGAAAAGTGATAGATATGGCAGAGTATAGCGCAGCCGACTCGATGATCATCGCAGCGACCGACGTATATCGCGTCCCGTACTTCGGTCCCAGAAGCGAAACAATGCGGTATCTGAAGGTTAGCAGACGGAGAACAATGCCAATGGTAAGAATGATGTTCAACGCCAAGGATAGACTGAGAAAAGGCAGCCCAGAGTTATTCATGATCCTCGAGTATACAGTGATGGTCGGATATTGAATCAGAAACATTATCCCCATGGCTGTGTGTTCAGAGTATACACCAGTCAACTCAGTCTCGCAAGCTTCTGATGGAACCGGGTGTGCTGACCTACGGAGCCCGCAAGTAACAGGCAAGGAAAGGACATCAGGACCCACACAGAGACCCGACACATTTGATAAATGACTTTGAAGCGCCATACCTGATTAGACAGTGAGTATTGACTATGATGCCTCCGTGGATTCTCGCTGACCACTAGAGCATCGGAAAACCAGTTGGACAGTACATACACTACGGCCCCAGCATTATCCACAGGGACGTAGAACATATTATCCTCGAATGCACTCGGACCACCAGGGTAATTACGGTCGTCGATGAACGCCATTTGGGTGTATCCTGCGAGAGTGATCATATAGACAGTAACAAGGAGGAAGGCGACTGTGATGTAAATGAGTAGAGGCAAGCGTCTCTTGAATTCGATACGATTTTTGCCACGGGTGAGGTGATAGAAGGACAAGAAGTAGAGCGAGACCGTGACGCCATAGGCGATGGCAGAGATGACGACACCTTGAAGCCAGCACCTCTCAGAGAGGAGAGTTTGGGAGTCTTCGTCTGGGACCCAACTCGAATTGGACACCATGTCTGCAGCTGGCCAGGAGGGGGAAGGTAGCGAATGAGGAGTATAATTACATTCCACGCGGTGTTAAATCCTCAGCATGTGAAGTACATACATGACTCCCTGCCGCTAAAGATGGGGATTCACTCCCTTTGTACAACAGGCCTTTGGCCCGAGTACTTGTCATCCACATCACCGCACTGCAAAACGGCCGGCGGGAGCGGCGGATCGAGGGGGCCCAGCTTAGTTAGTCTGAGCTCACACGCTCCGCGATAGGATATAAATTGACTCAAAAAAGATGGGGATAACTGTGCTTGTCTTCTGGTCATATCACATTGCTTTGATGTCCCACAGCTATGGTGCGCATAGCTGCGGTGCAACATAATGAGAATCGTGCACAGGAACAGAGCTAGGCAAAACACGGAGAGAGCAAGAGTTCACTGGAGGAGAGGACGAGCGGGATGGGTGACATAGACATACCAATCTCAACGCTGAGCACATTGGAAATATGGTAGGAAATAGAATAACGATTCGAGCCTAGAGAGGACTGGAGTTTGGGATGCAACCTTTGAGAAAATGACCCGGTTTACACTTGATTCGACTCGTCCAAATAGGCGCATTACCCTGAGCACTCATGTAGAAAGAGATATGAGGTCAGAGGGCGATGTTAGCAAGAAAACGTACTTGACCAGAATGACTCCTTAGCATATCTGTAGGCAGTGTAGACTTCGAAAGGCCGTATCCTTGGGCGGTGCAGTGGTCGACCCAAAGCAATTTGCCTGAATCTCGATTGGCGGACTCCTTGGGACTGGGTAGACATGTCATCAACGCTACTTACCGCCCATGTGCGCACATTGAGAATCACATATATTGTAATGCCGCCATCATCGATGACTAGCGAGTCCAAGGAATGCCAAAACTTATGGTGAGCACGACTGCGATCACCGATCAGTTCGTAACGCACCGGAATTGCGGATTCCACCGTTCAGCCGATCAGTGCGAAGTCTCCATGACTATGATGGTGGCAGTCTTCATCACCAGATTAGCTTCCGATGGGGAGGACTTTGTTCGGACCATGTCGACGACAGTGATGTGATGCACTCAATTGCGACCAGCGTCGAGTTCTTCTTCTATTTCTGGTTTTGTGTGCACTTATTCCTGGATATGTTAAGAGCTGTGCAAGACTAGGGTCTGGGGGGCTCTGAGTGTGATGAAAGCCGGGTAGAGAGGAATTGAGCGAGTCAGAGTGTAGCATAGTGATGGTGTTACTAGTCGTTGGAAAGGTATGAGCGATGAAAAGGTGTTCAGTTGCAGTAGTTACAAGTACGAGTGAATACCTCGTCGAATCTCGGTTGGTGTAAAAGAGAGGCAAGCGAAAACAAGGAGAGGAATCATGAACATGTTCAAAATATTACATAGGTCTTGTGCATGATAGTGGCGGGGGGCAGCTAATTCGGAGTGGTGCCGGCGTACGAAGCGCAGGCGATTCGTTGGAAGACTCGGAACAACCCAGGGCCGTGGGATCTGAATCGTCTCAGGCTGGCTCGGCGGTGACGGATGCGGCTTCGCTGATACTCAAGAAGCCTCCTTCGTCCCCATCCGCCTTACGTTGGAAGCGGCCTGCAGGGTCCTGGAAAGGCCTTAGGCGGTGGTCGGGGCAGTGGTAGCCCCCCTGAAGAGAGCTTCGCAGGCTCAAAACCGCACCCATCCCGCGGATTCCCGCCCCCTTGCTTGTCCGATGCGCTTACCGTCCCGAGACCAGGTCTAATGCCAGACGGCGTCTCCCTGCGCACTGAATTCCCTGCGCATCACAGACTCACATCAGTGCTTACTTGTGTAAACGGTCAGACCAGTCCGTTTGCTTTGCTGACTCTCATTGTAGTTATGCGCTGAGGAAGTATTGAACAGCCTCCAAGTTGAAAAGCAGTGAAAGAGGCCACACTTGGTAGTCTGGTTGACCGTACTGCTCACTGAGCGTTGCTAATTACGTTGCGGCGTACATTCATTTTACCGTTTACAGACATTGACGAGGACATGCGCGCGTGCGCCTCATATCGGTCTGCCAAGTAATACCCAGACTGCCATGTGTACGATGTGAGTCTGCGGACAAACGCGAGCGGCACGTCCTCTGAGTCGGAGTCCTCACGCCATTACCTCATAGGTTGCCCTCTCCAACAGTCCTCCTCGCACTTACCTACCACGTCCAAGCCCGTGCCACATGCATCATATTTCCGTTGTTGGGGTACATTGCAAGGCGCCTCAGTATAGGGTGTGGTTTTGCCGGCGAACATGCAGTATCATACTTCGATACATGTGATGGCTACATGAGATTAGATAGATGAGACATGGATAACCCTAACAATATGTATCGAAACAAAGTGAATGGAGGGAAGCAGGAAAGGGCGAGCGAAGTGCGCAGACTAGTGAGCTCAACGTTCAACGACAAGTAGGCGAGAACGCAGACTACTGATTCGGAACTTTCCGAATCCTCTGATTCAGAGCTGAGGCCTGAGGATCCAAGTTGATATGCAACACCCACTTTGTGTTGAAACAGCAACTGGTGCCTAAGCCGATTTCCCACTAGGCGCAATCTTTTCCTGAACACACAAGTAAGAGCAGAAACAAGTTCAGTGGCGGATCATGATGCATCCAGGTTAAATTCGGTTCCTCACCGATTTCGGCATCGAAATTAGGAAGTGAACAACTACCTTGAGGCTCTGCATTTGCCACTGGCGCAGAGCGAGCGAGAATGCAAATGGAAAAGATGACAAGCAAGGGTTGGACTAGATGCATGTTATCCAAGAATGCGATGATGGTGAGCCTTTTTCTTCTCTTGATTAGTGTTGAAGGCTCAATTGGAGACTGCGCGGATGTCGCGAGGAAGGGAAAGGGGGCTGCTAGAACAGGATGAATCCTTGGCGACACTATATATATGTGGGTTTTTCGAAAGAGGCGCAATCCACTGGGCTGTGCAGAGGCAGTACTTGGACCCTGATGCAGCTACGTGATTGTGGGTTGTCGATTAGTTGACTATTGCCACGAGGTTGAACGTTGATTTGGAAATTCGAATCACCGCCGGTGCATGCACCATTTACACGATTTGCTGTAAATCGACTGGTTAACCGAAGAACAGCCAAGCATTGTGGTGAGCGCTACTTACTGCCACAAAATTGCAAGACTGGCTTCAAACGTGTGACCGGATATATTGTCGTGATGTTTCCTGCACGACGATGAGTCCTTCTGGTGCGTGTCCTGTTTTCTAACGGACTATCGCCGTTCAACGTTCAAAGTCCACTGGCACGACGAGAAGGTATTTATCTCCGCAATTTGCTAAGGACGGTGCGCATGATTGCCAAGAGCCCGGGATACCAAAGTTCCTCTATACCTTTAGACTGCAGGTTCCGTCGATAGGTGATCATTAAGATTGCCTACGAGATGGTTGGCAGCCTCGACCTCTTCCTCAGGACTTGTATTTGCTTCAATGAATGGACCCAACGGAACAAATTCAACTGAACACAAATCGTTCCAGAAGAACATAAAGGCTTGGTGGCCAATATAAACAGACTGGGCATTCGGTCGGTGGCGGAGACGGCTAAAAGAAATCAGCTACCTATGGAGATAAAAAGCAAAGTCAGCTAAAGCGAGTGCGGATAACATACATTCAGGACTCCCTGACAATAAACGAGGAAGGGCGGGCTGATCGTGGAGCAAGAAGCGTGTGTGCTGGCGGGGCAGGGATATTCCCGGTGACAAGATGAGATGCAGGGTGATCCAGATGGCATCGAACATGCACCGAATACAATAGTTACACCCCAGGTCCGCTGGCAGACGCAACGATGAGCCAGAGTCGGAGGCGGAGGTGCGTGTCGTACCATCAATTGTGGGGCAGATTTTGCGCAGTACCCACGGAAAAGTGGAGTTCGAGTTGTGCGGCTCCTGCCACGAACTCGCACGCCGTTTGAGCGACCTTCGCTATCTTCATGATGTGGAGGCTGACTGCGATGTTACTCGGGCGAGAAATCAGAAGGCGTATTCATTACTAGACTTTTCCAAAATCAAGCCGCGTCGACGTGAATGCAAATGCTGCGGGACACCCAGAAGATTCGCTGGGTTTAAAATTCTTCACCGCCACTCGAAAATTGCTTACAGTGACAAATTGATCCCGCAGAATTCGGATCACTACAACTGACAACTCGACAGAATGATTGAATCGATACGCTCAAAACAGCGAGGCTCTATGACATCCAACAGCATGGCAGAAATTATAAGTACAATGAAATTCAGATCTCTCCTACTCATAGCAAGCATTTTGTATCCTCTACGCTAACTAAATGGATAAATGGAATCGTAATAGTCATCTCCAGATCATAATGGATGAATAGATCAGACAGCTTTTGGCGCGCGCTACTCCCTGTCACTGAAGTCAAGAAAGATGTTTAGACTCGCTGGCTACCATGGAACTCGACCACACCGGCACTCTTTCTCGCTTCCGCAGAACCTGTCAGCGTCATAGAGGCTCCTTGCGAGGCAAACCGCATGTTGTCCATCTCTACAGCATCTGTTCTTGTCATCCCGTAGATGTCAGTATGTTTGGTCCATCCCTTTCCCTGGGCCACCCGGAACACGATTAGGAGCGTTGCGATTATCTAGTAGGTTGCCGGTCAGAATAGGCCATTGGGAAGTTGGCATAAACTATCACCTGGAATTCAATCCAAGATTGTGAAAACACCCTGGAAACTGGATTCCCGACCAGTAATAGAACGAGGAAAACGATAGACACAGCAGAGTACAATGCAGCCGACTCGATGATCATCGCAGCGATTGACGTGTACTGTGTTCCGTATTTCGGTCCCATTAAAGAAACGATGTGGTATCTGAAGCTCAGCAGACGGAGGACGATGGCGATGGTCAGAATGATGTTCAACGCTAGCGATATGCTAAGGAAAGGCAGCGTGTAGTTGGTGCCGTCCAGATACGTTCCATATGGACTTGAGTTATCTGAGATTTGAAGCAGATACATTACCCCCATGGCTAGGTGTCCGTAGCGCGCGTCAGCCCCAATTCACGAATTTTGAATGAAACTGAACGTGCTGACCTACAGAGCCTGCGAGCATCAGGCAAGGGAAGAGCATAACGATCCAGAGAGGCACCCAGCATCTCTGATAAATGACTTTGAAGCGCCATACCTGACTCGGTGTGGTGAGTGCCGGCTCTGATGTCTGCTAGTATGATTCTCACTCACCACTAGACCGTCAGACAACCAGTTAGACACGACAAGAGCTACGTTTCCCCATCTATTTATAGGAACGGAGAACATGTCGTCCTCGTATGCATTTGGACCGCCTGGGTAGTTACGGTTGTCGATGAACGCCATCTGGGTAAACGCTGCGAGTGCAACCATGAAGACAGTTCCGAGGAAGAAAGAAACGCTGATGAGGATGAGCAGAATTAGGCGGATCTTGGATCCCATTCGATTTTTTTCACGTATGAGGAGATAGAACGATAAGCAGTAGAGCGAGACTGTGATTCCATAGGCAACGGCGGCGACGACGGCGCCTTGAAGCCAGGACCTCTCATCGAAGAGGGTTTGGGAGTCTTCGTCTGGGACCCAACTCGAGTTGAGGGCCATGGCGGGGAAGCGAGTTACCGAGTGGACGTGGCGTACATTTGATGACACTGCGCATTCGGTGATATGTACTACATGACATAGACGCCTTCGCTTGATAGGTAAAACCCGGGCACCAAATAGAAGACCAGCCGGTGCTTCTTTCTGGCCGTGTTACGTTGTCGGTGAGCTGATCGATTCAATGGGATCCATTCCGCTGTCCCACCATAAGGGTCTTGTTCATCGTGCAGGTAAGGCGTAACGGACACGTGTGTGCTAGAACTCACCGGTGCAGCTGGGTGTCGACTGTATTGACTATGGCGCCCATCCATCTCGACTCCATCGTGGGTGTGGACGAAAGGCTTGCTTGCCTCAGTGGCAGCGCATGCGGTCCGACTCGGACTGGTCGTAGCAGATTTTCGCGATGGACAGCGGATATGAAGGATAAGGACGTGTCTGTAGCGAATAAGCGACTGGCACGTTTTTCCCCTTCGAAGTTCGCTCCGAGTCAGTCGGGGTTCTTCGCTCCACGCGTGCACCTACGCCCCATCTTGGCGGAGATCAAGAACAAACACACGTTGTCATGACCAATATTTACTAATCGCAAGTTTGCACAGCAACAGCCTGGGGAAGTGGGGGAGATGGGACGAGCGATCGCACATGTTGAAGGAGCCTGAGACTTTTGATTTACTCGTGGTGGATATGGTGAGAATACAGACTATTACATAATACCAAAGCCTTCGGATCCTCTGTGGGAAATAGGGAAGTGACGGTTACAGTAACGAGTTGTGCACAACTCGATTTTGGATTAGGCGCATTCTTTTCCTGACCACACGCGTTGAAATAGAAAGATGGTCAGAGGATCATGGTAAGTTACATGTAGGCTGAATTCGACTCACCGATATCAGCATCGGCTTGGGGAATCGAACAAGGAGGATCTGCATTTACCACGGGTGCAGGGCGAACAAGAATGCAAACGGAGAAAATCACAAGCAAGGGCTGGGCTATATGCATGTTATCTGTGGAGAAATAAAGTTGTTTTCTCAAGTAGCAGCGAAGGTTCACCTACAGACTGTGCTAAAATCGAGGGGAAAGGAAGCTAGAGCATAAGGGCTTTTCAGAGACGTTATATACGTGTGGAACTTTCAAAAGCGAGGCTATCCTTTGGAAGAGGACCTGCAGGCAGCTTGCGTGATTCACAGTTCTGTAGATGTGGTTGGCAATTCAAATCTTGCGCCAGAGTTTCATTAATTGCCGGTACACGCACCGTATCGGAGCATACACATTTTGCCATATATGCTCGGAAGAGACCAAAAGCATAGCAGTGAGCGCTACTGTCAAAGTGGAGCAGTTTCAAATGTAATCCTGCGGATTCTACCGCGATCCACTGTTTTGCCGTGGTGTCATCGCCATGATGGTAATAATGGCGTTAGTTGCTTCATGAGTTTCTTGCGTAGCGAGGTGCTTTCAATGTAATACTGGCCTGTTTGCTGACGGACTATCGCCGATATTCAAAATCCATTGCCGCGACGAGTCTCAACGGCACTCATTTCGGCAGCTTGTTTTGCGCTCAATCGCCATGGGTCCAGAATGTCAACGTTACGCTGTACCTCGGGACTACAATTTTATCGACACGCAGCCTTGATTTCTTCATCGGGACCTGTATCTGCATTAATGACCTAACAAAAGATCAACAGCTCACCAGTCTTTCCAGGAGAGTATAAAGGCTTGATGTCACACAATTTAGTGTTGTGATTAGACCTTGCACAGGTAGATGATAGGCCGAAAGTAACTATCTGTCGAGGGACAAGTGGTACCACAAACAAACAAACAATAATGAGACTTACTCGCAACAGAGAAGAGTCTCAAGGGGAGTCAACTGGACCGCAGAGGATGATGGCGCGGTGATGATATTGGTGGGCTAAGCAAGGAGAATGATGAGATGGGTTGGATGACCTGGCTAGCAGATTGAACGCACCAAGTACTGGGAGGATGTACAGTAAGCGAGCAAGGAAGTTGTTGTGCCAAGGTACTTACAGTACATAGTACTGAAATCGCATGAGTGCAAGCAGAAGTTATACAAATATTTGCTCCCACGGTCTCCTCGAGGATCATAGTCGTAAGCGTCGACACGTATTCTCAAGCTCGGTCCCAAAGTAAACTCCAATAAACGGCACACTCGCTTTTTCGGTCATAGTACGAAAGATACGCCGAAGCAACAGTACAGGCGAACGATTTGACTGCACGCGGCAGAAAGGTACCTTCTGATTCATCGTGGGACGAGCCTACTGACGGCTGATTTTCTTTCACGCACACCGCCCACGGCGGCTTGAACGTAGTGATGGACAGGTCCGGTTCGGTCCGGTTCAACCAGGTTTTTCCTGAACGCTGAACTGAACCTGCCGTTCAGTTCAGTGGTTTTTCTGAACGCTGAACCGAACGTGAGTGAACGTGACCACGCGTTCGGTTCGCGTTCAGTTCACGTTCGAACGCGTTCACAGGCATCATGTACTAAACAAAATTGTAATTACTCTGAGAGACATATCCCGTCACGGTCCGAATCCTCAACTGCAAATCCCTCAAACAGCGCTGCCTTGGATGCATGTAAAGCCGCATCAGATACTGCAGTTATGTGCCCATTACAATAGCCACCCTTCAACAGCTGGAGCGCTTCGAACATGTCAGGACTAAGTTGACTTCGACGTGCAGTTCCAGTGAGCCCGCCGGATGAAAATGCCCGCTCTGAGGGAGTTGCAGAGCCTTGGATAGCGAGGTAATCGCGTGCCATTCGAGCGAGGGTTGGGTACTGAACTGCATGATGCTAAGGGTATACTAAATTACGCACTGCACCGACGACGAAAGATAACGATAAACTTACCCCCCACCAACGTATGGTATCATCAATGTTCTCTTCCAATGGGCTTGAGAGGTATGTAGTCAATTCAGCGCGTGGATTAGCAGCACTGCATGCTAGTTTCTCGGCTTGAATAGCTTGCTGCATCCACGAATGTCCATATTGGATAGATCCCGAGCCAGTGCGAGCAACTAAAATCGTCGATCAGAAGATTCGACACGGTAATGGTGGTGCGAGACAAGTGACCTTGTTTGGCCGATGGCTCAGTCGCTCGTACAACACATCGTGAGGCAGCTTGGTAGTACCTGTCAAACTTCAAAAGGATATGATAGGTTAGTTTCAGGTAGACTTTGATACTCGATGTACTCACTGCAGCCTCGAATAATTCCAAGCCATCGTTGTAGTCGGACGAGGACCATTTCTTCTTCACATAGACAAGTTTGATCATAGGGTCAAGAGCTGATGTCGAATAAAAATCAATGTACATAACCGAAACTTGAATAATAGGTTGACAAACCCATGGTTATAAAATAAGCGTCAGACTCATTTGTGTTGCGGTACCACTTTGAGATGTTCTTCATTCCTGCCTGAACCGCATCCGACAGAGAACTATACTTAGGATCTGATGCAAAGTCCTCCCAATTTTGCATGAGGAACTCGAGTACCGGAATGGATCGGGAGAGCGATGACGATTTTACAGCAGAGAAGCTCTGAGTGGCGGTTGCAGGTTCCTGATACTAATTGTTACCACGACACAATAGAAAGTTATAATACACACTTGAAGAACTCGATGGACAAGTTCAAGATACTCCCACTTGGTAGCGGAAAGCTTGTAATCGGCATACTGCTTCTTTTTCAATACGGGCACTTTCTCACTGTCATCTGCCTCTTTGATGAAGCGGACGACAGCCTATTGGGAGTTAGAAAGCAAGTATATAATTTTAGCTTGAAATCTACCTTGCGGAGCTTCAGAAAGCGTTCTAGACAAAAGTAGAGAGACGCCCAACGAGTACGAATCCATTGAAGTAACTCAAGTGCTGGCACATTTACTTCAGCGCAGGTTTCACGGAAGAATGCTCGTGCCTGCGGGGACTTTCGAACCTTTCCTGTGTTAGTAACTCCACCAGAATACGATACCACAAACAATACCTGCGTAATCAGTGCCATTGCTTTACCTAAAGCATCTGCGACACTGAAATCTAATGCATCATCGAGCTCAGAGTCATCAGTCTCGTCAGTATGCATGGCAACTGCAATCTCATTCTCGAGCACATCCAAATCTGTGAGGCTCGATGCGTGTGCTTCAAGTTTCTTTGCAGCAGCTTTGAGTTTTCTTGCAAGTCGAGTTCGTGAGGTTGGTGCGATGTCGTCAATAAAATGGCTAACAGAGAGATGGATTGCATGTTCCATGCATCTCGTCATCAGGAGAAATAAGCAATACTGGATAACGTGTAAGAGTAAAAGTGACTTACCGGATACGTCTTTCTCTATAGTTTTCTACTCCGGCCTCGGGTATGGCATCCGCCAATGCTTTGATTGTCGTGTCATTGTTTGATGCGTTGTCGGCTGTAAACCATCCAATCTACAAATAAATGAAAACGGTAGGCAGTACTTTAGCTTTAGGTACAAAGAAGAATTTACCTTCGTTCGGATATTGTACCGATCTATCACACGGGTGATAATTCTTGCCATGTTGACCCCAGAGTGTCTTCCTTCGATCGGATGGAATGCGAGTTGCTCACATCGCAATTCCCACTCAAACGGATTGGCTGCGGATGGCGAAATATAATGACCAGTGATAGATAGATACGGGTCTTGTGCATCATTTGTCCATGCATCAAAGGTAAACGAGACGCGACCCTCTGTATTCTGTGCAAACCAGAGACATGTCTAAGCGCCTTGCAGTTAGAGCAACATAAGTCTACCTTAAGGCGCTCCTTGATTTGGGCTTCAACATGCTTTGCGCGTTTCATAATCTCATTTCGAACCTTTTTTCGGTGCGGGATGTCCTTGTCTGATAACGAAGGACGTAGATATTGTAACATCTGCCGAAATGAACCCTTTTCAACAAGTAAAAACGCCTTAAAGAATGTATTAGCCCTAGTAGCAAGCACGCAGATGATACAAACGCACCTCATCCTCCACGACAAGAAGTTCTACAATATAATCAAGCAATCCCGCTGTCGTGAACGACGGGATGGTTGATTTTGGCACCAAACTGGCATCTAATGTAGTTTGCATTTTGCCAGAACTGAAACATATTTATTACTTTTGATACCGGTCTTATGTTCAAACATACCTTTTATCATCTGGTGGTAGCGCACGTGCGTGAGTAGCGATACCTGCTTCCGCACAGCGACTCTTGTACACGGACACATGATCTTTGTTCCTAATCCAGAGAGGTGTTTCAAGTTGTTGTTACCGCTGATTAAAACCCACTGCTTACCTTGCAATATGGCTGCGTAAAGACGAAACACTGCCCTTGAAGAATGCTTGCTTATCCGAGATATGCTTTCCCCTATACATGCAATTAGAATGTGCAACAAGATAATCCAAATACTTACTTGCAGACATTGCACCAGTGACCCTTCTCCGTCTGCTTTGTGTCAGGATTGACGAACTCGCCTGGAGTGAAGATCGTGTGAACATCTGCAGTACGGTCACCCTTCGAACGGACCATTGCCTGTGAAAAAAATTAGTAGTAAGTCTCGAGAGATATCCCAAACTCACCGCACGGTCCGCATCCCCTAAAGCTGGGGCCGATATATCATCATTGTCAGACTCAACCCCACCATCCGTCCCAATAGCAAAACCATCCGACAGCGCAGTATCAGTATCAGCATTCTGTGACACACGTCCACGTCGAGGTCCTCGATGTTCTGCCTCATCTGCACTGCTGAGCTCAGCACAGGCCACCTTGCGTTTGCTGGAACCAATGCGGAGTGGCACGGCAACGTTGTTGGAATCGGTTAAGCGGGGCGAAGGCTTTGACGCACGGGCTCGATGACCAGTAATGGCAGCAAGGGCCGGGAGATGCAGTTTTATGCCACTGGTAGTGGAGGAAGAAGGGACAGGAGCAAGCGGGGCCTCATCATCAGCGTCATGGAAAAACTGGATTTGGGAAGCATCTAAAAGCTGCCCATCAGGGCCAACGGCACACTGGTCTTTGGTCGACATCAGAGAGGGGTTACAAATACCGGCAAGATGAGAGCGTTCACCTTTATACGCAAGCACTGGAACCTGCCATTTGGCACTACCAAGAGCTTGGGACGTGGAGGGTATGGCTAGTATGGACTTTGTGGGACTAATTGCATGCGTGTTCTTGCTGGTTCGTCGAATGATTGGCAGTAGATTTCATTGATTCTAGCATAAGCATGGCGCTGGTTGGGCAAAACAGGAGAGATTGCCTACCAAAAAAGTCAGAGTTCCATGTGAGAGGCCCACTGGTTGTCACGGCAGCCTTCACTGAGGCAAGATCTTGCGTGGCAGAGGACGCGTCGCCATCCTCTGCTTGACTTCTCAAGTGGATCGTCGAATCCAGTTCCTACACGGCCAAATGTGTTGAAGGCTGCACAGGCGTTTTTCGGCATGTGGCTGACAAACCCCGTGTGAACCTCCGTGGGACATCAGCTGAACCCTCCACTGACCTCAGGG
>JBBPPY010000673.1:0-17940 GCA_038092195.1 Leccinum barrowsii
ACCCTCTCCGTAGATGACAGGGATGGTGACGTTGAAAATACCGAACAAGCAATATGCAATATCTTCTTCTCGCGTCGTTTTCCGTGTCGAAGCCAGATAGAGCTTCTCCCGCACCCTCGTCAGCCCTGGCTGAAGCGTAGCAAGGGCCTGAGTAGTAAATCGTGTTGCCTGTTCCATCTCCGCAAGAATGATTGGGGATTCCTTGTGATTGAACATATCGAGATCGAGGTACGGCTTCCAGTCTTCCGTATAGAATTGTACGGCCTTGGAGGCGACATACTCTTGGTATGTCCAACCGCGTGTGTTCCATATGCTCATCCACAGAGACCCCTTTTTTGGCGAGTTGCCAGAGTGAACACCGAGGAGATGAACGATCGTGAGCGCTGCATGACAATACCACCGGAACATAGCAACCACTGATTCCTGCTGAACTCCTTTGTCACTTTGGTTAACGCAGCACGTGTCACTCCATGCCCATCGGAAGCGGCGAGACTGCACAAGCTTGCAGAAACTGATGAGCTTGTCGTTCGCAGGAGATGTGGGTAGTCCGCCGATTAGGGTGTTCTCGACAAGTTGGAAAGATGGCTCGGGTGGCTGCCACCTGTGCGAGAACATCACATATTCGTAAAACTTTGTCACCTCCCTTTTGATGCGTGCACTGTCGAGCCGATTACGGGTAGTCATGGAAGACCTCAACTCGTTGAACATCGGGTGCTCCTCGAAAGCTGCCGCTTGCATTGCTTTATCATAGAGACGGCCGGTGGGGATGTGGATAAGTACACGGGGAATGTCACCGATCGTCTGTTCGACGACCTGGCGAATTAGCGGTGTCGTATCAAGATAACATCTCTGCATGTCTATCAGCACGAAATCAGCCCGTATCCTCTAGGTAACCTCGATAAAACGGGCTCACTACGGATTTGTGGGTCAGGTGAATTTCCCATGCTGGAAAGCATCATCCCGAACGCTTCGAATGCCTCCTTGTAACAACCCATGCTATGTAATACAGCGTGTTTCCTTTTGTGCCCTTTGTAATTCAGTGGGTCACATTCGATAACCTGATCATACTATCAGTGCTATCGACATGGCGCGAAGCGTGAACCGATACATACCTTGGTAACATTTACGAGTTCGTCCTCCAACAAGCCTGATCGCGCCTTGCAGCATTTGACTATGATGTCGTTGATGTTTTGCGGGTCAAGGGAGAGTGCGCTCGAGTAGGATCCGATGGCCGCATCGTGGTTCTTCGAGTCCCTTGCCACATCACCCCTATTTTCCAGCTTCTCGACGCAGCGTCGTTGAAAATCTTGAGATATTTTCAGCCAAGTCTCAACATCGTTATTGCAGCTACTCACCCTGCTCCCATTGCGATAGTTGGTTTGAAGCACTCGTCTCCTGTGATATCTCGTCCTTCATCTTTCGGAAACATTTGATCGCCTCCGTAACTCGATCGTCAGCTTCAAGAACCTCGCAGATCGCCTGGTATACGCGAAACTTTGTCACCTTGAACTGAATGGAATGAGAATCTACATCCTACTTTAAACGACCATGAATACCATACCTTGCCTACAGCACCTAATGCCTCAGTCGTCGAGAAACGAATCAGTGCCATTCTTGCCCATTCCATCAGCACTGCTTTCGAGAGCGAGGGGGCGAGTAATAGTAGAATGGAGTAAGCTGAAAATGCTTCATCGGGTTTCCCCGCACTCAACGCTTCATCTGCGACTGCATGAAGCCTTGACACACATCTGTCCGTGAAGTCTGATAACAGGAATTGGGTACACTTTATTACTATGATATGTTGGAGAGACTTACTTTGGAACCAATCGATGATTGATTTGTCGTGCTTCATATCCTCGGTCATCGTGTTCGCAATCTGGAGAAGAGACTGTGCGGCATCATATATGCGACCATGGGCATATAGTGTTTCGCACTCGTGTTTCTTGACATCTGCAAAGTACGCGTTTTGAGACGCAGCAAGCTGTTCACGTAGTCCTTGTATGGTCCGCTCGTGGTCAGCTATTTTTACGTGCGATGGTTACATAGAATGTGTCAGAGAGTTGTAAATTTGGATGACGACAAACGCACCTGAACTAGCTTGTTGCGCATCAAGGTCTGCGTGTAGTAACCCGATTCTTTGTCGAGAGGTGGCAAGCGCGGAGCTGAGTTCCTGTACTGATTGTCGAGAGAGGTAATTTTGTGATCTAATAAATGGGGCTCTCAACGGCGACCAGAACTTACATGAGCTTTCATCTCGAGCACGAAGAGACACGAGCATCTCCTTTTCCTCGTTGGATGCAGTGAGTCGGTTTCGGAGTTCTTGAAGTGCTTTCTCGAGATTCGCGATATCGCCCTCTTGTGGAAATAAATATCAGCATAGTGGAGTTATACAAGTCAACAAATGTACTTTGACGATCATTCTGCGCACGTAGAGACTGGAACATGTCAACGAGATTGTGTTTTTCTATTAACCAGCGCCGGGTTTTTCGCTTCAAGAGAACCTGTCGCACTGACTAAGGACAAACTGGTAAGGATGTGATCTCGAAAGAGTGCGGTTACTCACATCATCACAGTAGGTTGCGGGAAAGACGTGATAGATGTTCTGAACTGTGAGTGTCGTGTGAGCAGAGATCACAATGTCGCAGCTTGGCGAAATGGCCATAGACCAAATGCCCTTAGACCTGGACCAGAGAGAATAGGGGCGCTGGATGACAGTCCCTATTTGTTGACGCGTCGTGGTGTCCCAGAATGAAACCGACGACCCAGCGGAGGCCGCGATGACCTTGTTATTGCATGCCAGTGCGATTCCCTCTGGTGAGTTGTTGCTGTGAATGCGCCATTTCGAGAGCGTCTTCTTGGTGGATACTTCGACACAGTGGATGTCGCCGTCGTGAGATAGGGCAAAGAGCTGGGCCTCGCTTGCCCAAGCGAGTGATCTGTTCGAGAGCGAGTCAATCCGGATTGGAAAGTCTGCGAGGACGTCGCCGTTGTGACTGTCATAGACCCGAACGGACACGCGACTCCGTGTGGCGGTTGCAACGAATCTTCCTTCTGGAGAGAACTTGACCGTGGCCAACCAGTCGTCGTGTGTGAAAGGACCGAGCAGTCGTTGTCCTGTGGGAAATGACCAGATACTGACCGTCTTGTCATCCGATCCTGTCGCGATTTGTGTCCCGTCGGTCGAGATGTCTACCGCACGCACATAAACGTCACCCGGGTGTACTTGGAACTCGGTCACCTTCTCGTGGTTCGTCGCGTTCCACACCATCACCTTGGCACTCTCCGTCCCAGCCGCGACCCACTTTCCGTCTTTCGAGACCGCCAGATGACAAATAACACTTCCGACATTCATCGACTTCCCTACCTCCCTGCCATCATCCACTCGCCATCGTCGAATCTTCCCTTCTACGCCACCGCTCACGAAGTGCTCACCGTCGGCAAGAAACACCATCGAATAAATGTTACTTTGACCAACGATTTCGATTGGATCCGCGTCGGGGGCAAGGGAGCCTTTGTCGCTCGATTCCTGTCAGTGAGTGTCCATGAATACATTTCTTTCGTTGGTTGTCAATGCTCTCACCTGCTGACCGCTGTCAAAGGGAAGTGGACTGCTCATCCTACTCGGTTCTGTTTCTCTTGTCAGCGTTCAATACATCGATGCTCTTACTCAGGTACTGCTTACCGTTGCTCTCCGTTCGGGCCACCTTGGAATTACTTGAGCTTGGTTGAAGCACGATTCAAAGGGAATGCCTCGCCACTTATGCTTTCGGCAATACACGTGTACTTATCCACTTTCAGGCAGTTACCCCGTACCTGGGCGCACTCTATCGTGCTCGCGGCGACATGATCTACCAGCTTTCGATGGGGGAAACCACCATCCAACCAAGTTGGCCTATCAGTCATGAATTTCGAGGGCATTTTTTCTCTCATCTCGTTTCGACATTTCTCGCATGTCACAGCAGCCCCACTTTCCACCAAATGATGCTTTGGCGCCAGTTATCCAATTCCGATTATTTCGTAGAGCCATCTTGCTGCTTGAACAAGAAATACGATTCCCGAATATCATAGGCCTGGTGTACCCTTTCGTTAGGATGTATGTCTGCTGATCCTTCCAATCGAGTGTTCTAAACATACTTCTTGAACGACATCGCGGGCGCGGGAAAAGTTTTCGAACTAAGTAGCATGCAGGTCCCGGATGGAATCTTGGGGTAGATAATCTACTCACGCGATCCCTTGGCGAATTAGCGCGATTGCGCCAACTTGGACACAAATCATGCTAGTATCATCACGGGGATAATATTTTCACGAACAGGGTAGATAATGCTTTATCGTAGACGCAATAAGTATCTTGCCTCGTCGAGTCTATCAGGCCATATATAGACTAGGAACGGTTTAAGCCCCATACCTATAGTAACTAAATGGGAAGCACGTGCAATTCCACACATATCTTTGTGCATAATACTTACTGCCAACATCCATGCGTGATGTCACTCAGTGACCAAATGACTACATTACTTCGTTGTGCTCATGTAGTATAATTTTGGGAGTGGTGAAGCTTGCAGAGCAAACATCTGTTTCTTGGGAGGGATAGACAATCTGATTTAATATTCCGATCCACCGTGTTCTCCGACATAGGTCGGTAAGAATCTGCGCTAAAACAAGATTATCGCAGATTCGGTACAAATATCCCCTTAATGTTGATTCTAATATGGTCTGCTATACCAAGATCAACTGATATCATTTGTTATCTATTTGGTATTATTTGGGGACTACCCCCGGGCCATGCAATGCTTTCATAGTCCCCGTGATGATGCGGCTGACCATACCTCCGGTACTTGACGCTGCGTACAATCCTCGACACGATTGTCGCTGTTAGTACCTCCGTTTGGCATAGGCTACATACATCAGTTGTGTCTGTCTCCTTCAAATCCCCCCTGCCAGTACTCTCCCGTAGGCGGCCGTTAGGTAGGAACTTAAGACAATTCCTTACCCTTCTAGTTACTTACTAGTAGCGTATGGAGAAAAAAAAAAGGAAAACGGCACCCTGCTGCTCCGGTCGTGGCTAGCGCCCGATCCTATTTTCAGCGCTGCAGCTCTGGGGGCTGGACGAATAGTATCGTTTTCCTGAGTCTCAGGAGTGTTCAAGGACGCAAGTTACCATATAAATCACCAGGGCCGGCTCGTACCAACTTCTCTCTGGGCAGGGTGTGTCGCATTGTGGGTAATCTTACCACATCATGTGGTCGCACTGGTCGGATGTAACCGATGGATCGATGAACGCCCAGGGTGCATGGGGCGACTTATTCCCAGGGAGAGATAGCGCATCAGTCCCTCTTTCACAGTGCTGAAATCTACCCAAGAATGTCTTCTAACATGCAACGACAGCGGAGCGGAGGTAAGTTGTACGTAGGTTAACCATTCAAAGCAGCACACTTACAACAACATTTGCATCGTGATAAGGGATGGATCAACCAACTCCCACACAGCGTTACAGTGAGTAGCACACAGGAAACGCTATTGGCGAAGGGTCCAAGTTGACAAGAACACATACAGACGGGCCGAGTCGATCAGCCCCCGCACAAAGACACAGTGAGTAGTCAAGTGGAAAGACCACGACGGAGAGCATCGACAAAGTGTACAGACGCCGGGCCGAGTGGACCAGCCCTTTCCCAAAGCAACAGTGAGTGGTGCATGGGCCCTAGAACTATCAACGGAAGGCGTTGGCAATGATGTGTACAGGATGGCCGAATCCATCTGACCCATACGAGAGTTCCAGTGAGTAGTACGAAGATAAGACCATTGAAGCAGACCATTGACAAGAATATGCACAACAGGGACGAGTGAACCAGCCCCTGCCCAAAGTAACAGTGAGTGGTACATGGGCCCTCAAACTATCAATGGAAGGCGTTGACAATGATGTGTACAGGATGGCCGAATCCATCTGACCCATACGAGAGTTCTAGTGAGTAGTATGAAGATAAGACCATCGAAGCATAGCATTGACAAGAATATGCACAATAGGGACGAGTGAAACAGCCCTTTCCCAAAGTAACAGTGAGTGGTACATGGGCCCTCAAAGTATCAACGGAAGGCGTTGACAATGACGTATACAGGATGGCCGGATCCATCTGTCCCATACAGGAGTCACAGTGAGTAATAAGCGGTCAAGAAAATTGTAGTAGCGCATTGACAAGAATACATACAACAGGGACGAGTGAACCAGCCCCTGCCCAGAGTAACGGTGAGTGGTGCATGAACAAGACCATCGGATGATCGACAGAGGGCCTTGACACGAATATCTGCAGAAGGGCCGAGTAGACATGCCGGGATTAGTAGGACTTATGGTGAGCAGTGCCAGCCCAAGACCATTGGTGAGGGCATTGACGAAAACCAACAGAATATCCAGCTCCACCTCACCCTCCACCTTCCGTCCCAAGTGCTGGTGAGTAGTGAGTAGGCAAGACCATCGAAGTAGTGCATTGACAAGAACATGGTCATAAGGGACGAGTCGGCCTACTCCGCTCGGGAGTAGCAGTGAGTATTACGCGGGAAGGAGAATCGAGGTAGACCATTCGCTGGAGCATGAACTTGACAATGCTACTATGGTATGGGTTGACCTTCGCACCCCAAGTTGATGGTGGTGACCATATAGCCAGGTTATTCAATGCGATCCATCGAACTATAAAGGCTACGAAAGGAAACATGCTTTATTGCGTAGCATGGGACGCCACAAGGAGGCATTCAGTGCATTCGATGCAATGATTTCGAGGATCGAACAATCACCCAACCCGCAAATCCGTGGTGAGTTAGCCAATGTTCCCCAACTTGAAGATGCGTTGATTTCATCTCTGTGTTAGCACTTCGAGGTCGATATCTCGACACGACTCCATTGATTCGGAAAGTCGTTCAAGGGACCATTCGCGACATTCCCCGCGTACTCATTGACGTCACTACTGGCCGTCTGTGCAGTAAAAAAATGCAAGCAGCTGCTTTCGAGGAACATCCGATCTTCAATGAACTGCGGTCTTCGATGACTACAGACGATCAACTTGATTGTGAACGGATTCAGAGAGAGGTGGAGAGGTTCTACGAATATGTGATGTTTTCGCACAAGTGGCAACCACCTGAGCCAACATTCCAGATGGTCAAGAATATCTCGATCTATGATCTACCCAGATCCCCCACGAATAGCAAGCTCATCAGTTTCAGCAATCTCGTACGCTCTCGTCGCTTCCGATGGGCGTGGAGCGACACGTGCTGTATCGACCAGGCAGACAAGGGCGTCCAGCAAGAAGCTATCCTTGCCATGTTTAGGTGGTATTATCGCGCAGCACTGACAATTGTGCATCTTCTTGGTGTTCTCTCGGGGTCGCAGAGAAAGGGTTCCCTATTGCAGAGTATCTGGAACACTCGCGGGTGGACGTATCAGGAGTACGTTGCTTCGAAGGTTGTCCAATTTTACACGGAAGATTGGAAGCCGTATCTTGGTCTCGAGATTTTCAACCACAAGGATTCCCCTTTCATTCGCTCCGAGATGGAACATGTCACAAGATTTGCTGCTGAGCAGCTCGCCACGCTGCAGCCAGGCTTGGACATGGTCCGCGAGAAGCTGTACTTGGCTTCGAAGCGCCAAACAACGAAAGAGGAGGATATCGCGTATTCGTTGTTTGGAATATTCGACGTGGCAATCCATGTCATGTACGGCGAGGGTAATAAAGCGGTCGGTCGACTATTGGAGAAAATCCTCACGCGCTCGGCCAACGTCTCTATTCTCGCTTGGACCGGGATCTCGGGTAGTTACCACAGTTGCTTACCTGCCGACCTCACTGTCTACGATCAAATTCATCCACCACATATTCTGAAACCAATCGAAGCTGCCGCAATGAATCAAATGGTCACGGAGTTGCGGTCATCCTTTCCCGATCTCTTCTTGATTGTCAGGTTATATAACCAGCTCCATGATCTCTCATCATTGTCCCTTGTCTCTGGTCGACTGAAACTTCCTGGTTTCGTTTTCTCTGTCACTGGTCTCACCCCTCTCTCTGGACCCAACTCGGGCCTTTATGTTTACCGCGCCAGAACGCCATTTCTCAGTGATGTATGGATCGAGACAAAGGATAGCTCACTAAGGAAACAGAGTTTAGTCCTTGTTCATCCATGGATTGGCCCCTTGATCGACGAAGATTTCTCAGGCGGTCGTCCTCTTTTTGATCTACCTACGCGTGCTCTTAGGCTCTTCGCTCGTCTTAGGCAGCCGTTCGGTGCACTGCTGCTTGCCTCGCAGGGGCGGGTGCAGTACAAACGCGTTGCTACGGACAGTTTCATCGAGGTTCAGGTCCGGGCAGAGACACCGTTACAGGAGTTGATATCTAGCATCCACGAGGTTGACGTACAATAGTTGTCCGTACATTATTGGCTTTGGATATTAGATCACGTACTACCCTTTTTTCCTTTTCCTGACTGTGTCCCATCTTCGGAGGTAGCCACTTCGTCCTGACTCGCTGGCTGTATTATGTGGATATCCATGTATTTCTCTCTCATCCCGCTCTCGTGCAAGCCAACAGCTTTATTTCTGGGCTGTTTCGCGATGTTGCATTTACATATAAGTCGACCAGTGCACCAGGCTTCCGAACCACATCTCTTATACGAACTTTGATTACTATACCAAAGTTTCTATCCAAGAAAGATTCTAGGATCCCGGATGATCAACAAGTCTGTTGTTGACTACCCCAGCATATCCCAATATGACGGTAGCGCGTCGCCGCTCCCCAACGCGTCCCGAAGGCCGGAGAGAGCAATGTCATCACGAGCTCAGGCTGTCTCTGCGCTAGCAGTCATCGATCTCGATTGCCCCTCCACCGCAATCCACCGTGTCCTTGCAGCTCGAAGTTCAGCGCCCCCGACAACTCACATACTCCTCCGAGTCCTTACCGCTCCCGTATGTTACTTTCCCTTACACCTTGGGGACTAGGTCGACGCGCAACCGGTACACGTCGCGCCTCGGGCCAACGTGCTATGATCAATTTCTCAAACATGTGCGTTTCATAAGTAGCACGACCGACGTGCTCTTGTCGAATGCGAGCCCATCACGAGGACGAGTGGCCAACCGAGTCTGGTACCTGGTCACAGATACGGAAGCGCGGGTGCGGCGGGGGACGTTGCGAGCGCCGATAGGGGCTCGCGGCCGAGCATAGTCCGAATCTGATCTCAAAAAACCGGATCAACTTCATCGTATCCGGAGTGCAGGGGCTGCGGATACATGACGGCGTACCTGAACGGAAATTGTGGCTAAAATTGTGATTTCAGTGGGCGCAGTGCGGCGTGCCAACAGCTGCCAGGGGCTCGTTCGTGATTAGGAGGCGTAATTAAGCGAATGCAAAGAATATCATCACATCACATTACGATGGCGCGTTCCTGCCTCAGAGTTCAGCGGAGGAAACGACCCGGAAGAGGACTTTCGAAGGTGGGTTGGTCGATATAATTTATTGTTGATGAGCCAGTGGGAACGGCTGCGAGGCTGGGTCCGGGTGTAGGCTGCTGTGATGACCAACGCATCGATGATGATCACGGTTGCCTGCTGCGTCTCTTCCCGGGCGCTTGTGGACGGTCGGCGGTCGGATGAAATTTTCCTCTGCAGCCCGGAGCCACAATGTCGGCGAAGTCTTGGCGAAGTCCTTCAATTTCCGTCGATCCTGTTGAATGTGAAGTTCCATTTCAGAAGAAGGCACAGCGGCTGCCTGCTATGGACCAAGCCTTTGATGACTCGGAGCTGTGGAAATAGCAAGTATGTGCGGTAGGTCCCTGGAGTCATGATTAGGGGCATCCTCTCGGCGCGAGATAGAGGTCTGGATCTCGAGGTCCGTTCGTAGTCAAATGCAAATGTAGAGTTGTAGTAGAGTACTAGAGTCTTACTTTGCGCCGAAGTTCACCAAGCCGTGGTAAATAGTTACGTAATCCTTAGCGCCGTTGTAAATGGTGATAGAGTCGGTGCTTCTCATTTTTATACTGGCTAAAAGCAATCCATGCATCCGTACTACTGCTCCGTGGTAGACTGAGCCAGTTTGTTGTTTATTTCGCTTGCTAAATGTAGTCGATGAGACAGTGCGTAGAATATCATGGATGCCGGGTTCCAAAATTTGAAACCTTTACGGTCCTGATGTTTCGAACAGTCGATTTCGAGGTCGATTGGCTGACACGAGACGTCATTTGGCACACTCGACACTGAAGCTTGCCAGTGAGCTTGAAGACTCAGGTGATCTATAATGGTTTCTTCATCAAAACGAAGGGAATCAGGTTCAAGGACTGGAAGAATTTAGAGAATAAACCTCATCCTCGTCATTACTTCCGTGGCGGTACGTCAAGTTGTACTTATCGCTGTGAGCGATCTCGAGTTTCGAGATCATTACCTGTCTTCGACGGAAATCTCAGATCGTTGAGTCATGGAGGTTCCCATAAGTAAGTACGGAAAGTCGTTCAGCCTCGGACGCGGAATCGGTAGCGAGGATGTCGTATCGCTGAGGCCTAATCCCTTAACAGAAATAGTTTAGTGCGTCTTGAGCGGTGAACGTTGCGTCCTCGAGGCATCAAAGTCGTGGCTGTGCATCGAGTGATGTGCTTGATCCGATTTAGTAATTTACTGGAACCTCCGAGTCCTTCCGGAGAGTGACTTGTCCGCGAGCCGCATCACCTCGCGTCGAATCCTACTTTCGAGGGGTTGTGGAGCGTCCAGGATCGTTGTTCGCGAGTGACACACCCACTGATCAGGTACGTAACGCAATCAGAACCAGAGTCTGTGAGAGTTATTGATTCAGAGATCAAAACACGAGGTAGTACTTATCTGCCTTCCCAGCCGCCACCCGCAACGTGTCCATACTTGACTCGTCTCACCTTCTTGCTTTCAGATAACGACGGCGTAGTAGTTTCAGCCATCCGGCCAAATCCACCCTCCTTTCTGAACGGGCCGCACCGGTATTGATATCTGTCATGTACGCAGCACACTTCCAATGCTTGCGGGGGCATTTCGGCGTATTGATGTTTGTACAGGCCACGTAACGCACCACCTCCAAGCCTCGGAGTGGGTGATAGGATTGGCGAGGGCGATTCTGGCCTCGTCTTGGACATACTTCCCCCGGACTTGGCGGAAGTTGCGTTCGAGAACATGAGGAAGGAGGTAGCGTGGAACGTAATGCATCACCGAGGTAAGCTTATGTCCAGCGCTTACATGCGTCCCTGTATGTTTACATGCGGTTCAATCATGATGTTCGGGCTCCAGGTGGGGAAGTACCCCGACTGGTGGCCGTAGAGGGGGACGTTGCGGCTGACGGGAGGTGAGCGGAATAGATGGCATATTGTAACCGACCAGCTGGATTAAATTCATCCTTTTCTGTTTTCCTTTTCCACTCGAATTAGTTTTCCCATATACCGGCATCCAGCCGACGAGTCCCCCGCTCTCCGACCGTTCTCCCCGACGGTCTCCTTGATTCGGGCGCACGTACAGAAGGTGTTGGATCACTCAGTAAACCACGTCTTGATCCAGCATTATCGAACCGGAGCGGACTACATCTCGGAACATTCGGACAAGACGATTGATGTCGTCCGTGGGTCGAAAATCGTTAATGTCAGCCTTGGTGCCCAGCGCGTCATGACCCTGCGACTGAAGCGAGACCGTGTACAAAATGCGGGGCAATTGGGCGGTGTTCCTCGGCAGTCGCAGAAGATCCCACTCCCTCACAACTCGATGTTCGTGTTGGGGTTAGAGACCAATGCCAAGTGGTTACATGCGATCAACCATGACAAGCGGCCGATACAGTTGAAATCGCCCGAGGAGCAGTTCATGAACGGGGAACGCATCAGCTTGACCTTCCGAAACATTGGGACGTTTCTTTCGTGCGATCAGTCACGTATCTATGGGCAGGGCGCCAAGGGAAACACTATCGAGGACGCGCATCCTGTCGTAAACGGAACAGAAGAAGCTGCAAACCTTGTCGAGGCATTTGGTAAGGAGAACCAGCAAAGCGAATTTGATTGGGATACTGTATATGGGGAGGGGTCTGACGTCCTTCATTTCACTCCACGGGCCACATGATCAATCGGTTGGAATGAGGGGGAAGAGGCTGGATCGTCAATTGTATGAAGGAACGATGCTGTTATTTATTGTCTTCACCTTTCATTCAGTGTAAATTGCCTAGCAACGCTTGCGACCAAGTCTCGCACTGCGGAGTACCCCAACTCTTCTTCTTTTCTTTGTTTTTCTTTTTTTGTTTTCCATCGGCACGTCCCAAGCCGCTGTTGCTCCCTATTGTCACTGCCGCATCCGCAGCGCAGGTAGCTGCTCTCTGTGTTTGACTCGGACAATCACGCTGGTGATTACTGACACTGCTCGCAGCTTACTTTGTCTTTTTTTCTTCTTCCAGGCATTTTGCCCGCAAAGGGGGGTTCTCCGAATCGTTGCTTATGGAGACTATAGTAGTTTCGTAACCGGGACCTTCATTTGATGGTAAGCGGAATCATTCCATGTGTTGTTTCCTTTTTTGTACTCCAGGGGGTTGAGCTTTTTCAGGGCAAGTCGCGTGTTGGTTTCTGTCGCGGGTTCTCTTTCCTTTCCCTGCTTCAGCCTTCAGCTTGCTGTTCACTTGCGGAAAGTCAGAGACACGAGGCTACCGATCGTGCTCCACGAGGCTCTTCCTTTATCTCCCTTACTCTCGTCCTCCTCGGCCTTTATAATCTCTATTTTTTTTGACTCTTTAAAGGTTATACAACAAAAAAGAACAAAAAAATTCTCGTCTTCTCAAACGCGACACCAACGCTCTCCACGCCTTCACGAGCTCTCTTATTTCACTCTCTCATTGCACGATAAACTCATTTTATTAACGAGATGTCACGACTTCATCCCAGTAGTCCCTCCGAGTCCCCCAAGAGCGCGTCTTCGCCCTCTGAGCACCGCGGTGAACTCTCCGAGCAACCGTCTTCGTCCACCCACCCTCGGGTGTCTGAAGGTTCGGAAGGTTATCCCTCTTGGCTCCCCAAGCGTCCTCCCCCGCCAGACCCAGGGTCAACCATCCACTCGTCCAATGGCCAGTACACGCCTGGACTCACGCCCGTCGAGCCGATTAATGTCGGTCGCAAACCCACCCCGCGCTCGGTTCGCGTCGTCAGTCTGCAGGATGCCCCCCAACCCGGTCGAGATCATCTGGAGGTGATAGAACACGGACGCTTCACTAATGCTCTGCGTCCCCGAGTCTGGTCCCGCGGGACGACGGCTGCAATGAGCCCGACGTTGGCCCCTGCTGCAGCTCATGCCCAAGCCCGCGCGCTCCGTCCCAAGTTCTGCTCAAATGGTCTTCATCCCGAACTCCTGCGAAACCCGACCTTCTTGGCCAAACTCTACTTTTTCCTGTTTCCCTTCTTCACATTTTACCACCTCCCTCTGCAAACCTTTTTTGACTTCAATGCTGTGTTTATAATGTTACAGTGCGTGTCTCTTTCGTTCGTGTCTTGCGTGGTTTTCCAGGCTCACCTTCAATTGTTAGGGTCGCAAAGTACCCCGATCCGATAGCACCTGGTGTGTCGGGATCTGGAAAGAACTGGGAACTTGGTGCGACCGCTTATATAGCGTGTTGGATGGTTTGGATCTTTATGGTATTCGTGTTGTATGAGCTTGTTTCTTCTTTCTACCGCCGATGGCGCGTCAGTGAGTGCCTGCTTTGTCTCCATGAAGCACTCTTGACTGAGCCTGTTGCAGAACGACCCCACATCATCCCACTTTACCTTTCTTCCTCCGCGTTCAGCCTTACTTCCATAACTTCGTACACGAACTTTTCCTTCATGCAGTACATCCGCTACTCGGCCTTCTTTGGGGAAAACGGTGGCCTCCGCGATGGTTTCACCGAAACGTTCTGGTTCTATTCACAGAACTTACCCACCGTCGCGCTCCTCTTACCTCGAGCAGGTCTCTGTGTCGCGCTTCTCCTGTCCTTCTCCTCTGCGAATCCGGAATATGTTGGTTTGATCGAAGCAGGCTTCAACGGTCGAGATACGACTTTCTTCCGCGCGTCTGACGGCTCACTGACGGATTACGCCCGTGGCGTTCTCATTTCCAATGCTGCGTGGACAGCATGGCGCGCGCTCGTCCTCTTCATCAGCTGGTACGGTCTCTTTTGCTCCTCAACCTCGACTCGTGCTCTTGAACTTACCTCTTCCACTCTCGTTATTCCAGGATTGGCCTGTGGATTATGAGCGGCCAGGGCTGCGCTGGACTCTGCGGTCCCCGTTACCGATGGGAGGAAGACGATCACGAAAAGACCATGTCTTTTTACAGCGAGGGCGGCGAGGACGTGGACGCGCTTCCATGGAGCTGGCGAACAAACACACGGCTGCGCATACAAGAAGCGTTCGATTTCTGTCTCACTGTCAAGCCTCCCGCACGGTGGAGCATGATGACGACCGCTACGGGGAAGAAGGAGGAAGCGGAAGGCGCGGAGTTGCCTGGCGTGGCGACCACACCCTCCTTCGAAGTCGAGCAGGTGTTGGCGGCAGTTGGCTTGCCCTCTGTTCCGCCTCCCGCACGACGAGGCGCGCTTTCGGAGGACTTGTTTGCGCGTCCGCAAATGGGCATGGGCGAGGATGAGACGACGGTCGCTACTGCTGTCGCCGTCGCCGCCGCTGCCGGGTCTTCCCTGGTTCCCGAGCTGTCAGACATCATTCCCAGGGTAGTCAAGCGATCATCAAAGGATCGAGAGATCGGGGGACCGTCGGCGCCGTTGATGAAGTTGCCCTACCCGTTCGCAGGGTATGGCGCCCAGGTGTCGTCCAAGGACCAGATACCGTTCCCGCCTTCGCCAAGTTCGCGCAAGGAAAAACGAAGGTCCCCTACGTCCAGCGCATCCGAGCCCCAACGGTCTTCAGGACCTGAACAACGTGCAAAGGAAGAAGCTGAAGAGGAGGATGAGGATGAAGAGGATGAAGATGACGAAGACGAAGACGAAGATGGTGAAGACAATGAAGATGGCAGTGAAGCGCAGCGACGCACATCTGGTTCCATGTCCAGTCTAGGCCAGCCCATCACCTCGCGGTATCCCTTCCAATTTCGCCGTCCGCACGCCCGTGGCGCGTCCGTGTCCTCGAGTGGCATGACTCATTCGACTCCCAAATCGGATACGTCCCCCTCGTCCAATTCACGTTCGGCGCACTCGAGAGCCACGGAGTCGACCGGGAACCAGGATACGTCATCCGACTCGCCCATGTCACAAGCGTTCAGCGCGTCCCCGATGTCGAGCCCCACGTCTGGCTATGGCAATCCGATTCCCATGCCGCCTCGTCACCCACAACCTGGTCGAGGGCGTTCGCGTGCTGGAACAATGCCCGTATGGCCGTCCTCGCCGTCGCCAGTCATGTTCCCTGGGCGGATGCCTCCAAGGATACGCACCGACAGCGAAGGCACCACTGAGCACGTGCCGGGCGGCTACGAGTCGTTCCTTAGCGAACAAGACGAGGACGAAGACGAAGAGGGGGAGGAGGAGCCACAGATGATGGAGCAGCCCGAACCGGAAGGCCCCCACGAAGCGGCGGAGGGCGAGGACAGCGTGGGATTGTTGAGCGTTGTTCCACGCAGCCCGCGTTCGTCCAACGTGAGCAGCCGGCGCCGGCGTGGACGGCGCAACTCCGGATCGCAGCAGTCGCGATCGAACTCGGTGTCTTCAGTCTCCAGAGCCGGCTCGGCCGTTCGGTCACGCACTCAGTCGCTTATCCACAGCTTGGGCAATGCCTCGCGGTCGTCGGTCGATCTAGTGCAGTCAATTCGCAGCCGGGCTCACTCGTCAAGGGCGCGGCTCGAGGAAGACATGGTGTACTCGTCGGATTCGCCATCGCATTCTAGTGGGAGCGCGTCGCACATGAGCAGTAGTCACGAAAACTATACGTTTGGGCAACCAATGTTGTCGCCGCCGTCGCCGATGGTGCGTCGGGTGGCATCCTCACAGGGCCTTGGTTCGGCTAGATCCAACGTGTCCATCTCTGTGACGCCGTCGGTGGCTACGACCTCACGGTTGACCCCGCGACCCGAATCAGAGTTGCGATCGCGATCGCCGTCGCAGTCTCGGTCGCACGAAGGAGAGCAGGAGAGAGCAGGAATCGCTATTCCGCTACCGAGGAGTGACGAGAGTCGACCGGACCTCAGCACGGCGGCGCAGTCGTTTATCACAGCGCCGGCGACGATAGCGGGGACGTCTGACTCGGGCGAGCCAGTGCCGTCGATCTGGCGTGAGGCTACGCATATGGTGGACAGACCCGACTCGGCGTGGCGGCCTGCATGATGGGCGGAAGTCTTGGGTTATTATCCCTTCATCGGACGATCGGATCTCTTTTTTTCATATAAAAAAAAGGTCATCTTTACTGCTCCATATATTCTTTTTTGACCACTACACCTTCCTCGTGCCATTATTTGCATTGTCTTCAGCATCGTATTAACGTTATTCTTGCATCTACATTTCCGTTTCTCGTTCCTATCCCTCACCGCCGTGGCCATCCAATCTCCTCGACCTACACGCGAGACTGCTGCTTTTTCTCTTCTACTCCTCCCTACCCGCTTTTTGCCCTCACCCTATCATATTTGTCATCCCTTCCTCTTCCCCCTTTACACCCTACACACCCTATAAACCTGATCCATCTGCTTGCATGTTTTATGAGTCTCCCAATTGCTTGTTTAGTCATGTCGTCGTTTACAGTTGCACCAACTTCATTTTTCACTTTTCTATCGATCGATCGATCCTGCGACCGGACAAGGTTCGGAACAAAAGGAATCGCGCGGTAACTATTGTGTTGTCGACGCTCCGGCGTTCCAATGATTCAAAGTTCGAGCCTCGAGGCCTCTACTTGACTGCTCGTGGCCTGCCCTGGGTAAGTTTTCCCCACAAAACCGGGTAAGACCAATTTTCCCTAGATACAACGGTCGACGTCAGCAACGATGTGCTTTCTTCTTCTCCACCGGACCCGCATTCTTCATCGTCTCTAGACCTTTTGGGATGCGATAGCTTGCACGGGGCACAATTCGATGTTAGTTGCGCGGTCCACTGCATTCTGGAGGTGGGTTGAAACCGCCCCATACGCCAACTCAAGAAGCTCAGGGCTAGCATCGATCTTCGGGTGCGATATCTCTGCGAGTCTATAATGATCGTGCAGGGCTGTCCTTATCGACCAAAAGTCATCAACCAGCGGCTGGCATGCGTCACAAAGCGTGCTGCAGGCTCTGTTCAGGGTGCCAAAGCTGGTGAAGAACAGGTGTCGTGCCAGCATCTCCATCCAACCGGGGAACGCTGTCTTGTATGCATCGTGCTGCAGTTTGGCCTTCTGTTTGTCATTTGAGGTCTTGTCCGTGTGATAAAACAACACCCATGCAAAGGCCCACCATACGGATTCGAAGTCGTGGAGGAAATTCGCGCGAAAAACCGCTTGTCCTACTGCCCTCCTTGTGGCCGTGAAGAACAAGTAGTCGTGTGCGTCCACTTCTACAGCCATGAAATCCATTGTTCCCTGTTGAAAGGTTAGCAAGAAGACGGGCGGCTTTGCAAACCTCTTACCGTTCGAACCTCGTGGGCAAGATCACCAGGATCCACCTTTTTCGCATACTCGAAATCTCCGAGTTTACCACGACCGCTGACGCGTATCACATTGCCGCCGCTAAAGTCCTGATGCACCCAGCCCGCCCTGTGCAAAAGATATAGGGCTGATGGGTATGTGAGCCACTGTTCACCAGGAAAGCGGGAGATTGCCTCACCCCTGGCTGCGTCTTTTAAAGTGGACAAGTATGTTTCGAGATTAGTTATCTCCTTGAGAGGGACGCCGACGTCAGAAAAAACGGGGAGAAGAAGGCGGGATAAAGACTGCGGTTACGGCGAATCTGGACCGTCACAAGGAAGATATACCCAACCCTCTGTCGAGCGCTCG
>JBBPPY010000674.1:0-17919 GCA_038092195.1 Leccinum barrowsii
AGTCAAATAGTTGATTCAATTTTGTCACGCCTCTGTCGGAGTCAGGCTCCCTACCTCTGTTGTGCATTCAACATATTGCCCTCGTTTTCCCTTGTCCTCGCCACTTCCGGCAAACGACGCCGTCTGTCCGTGTGGATGGATGTAGCGGAGTTAAGCAAGGGTCCGAGTCGGCATGAGACTCGGATCGCGGGCGAAAGGGTGGGCGAGGTGATGAGCAGTGAAGGTAGACGAGTGCAGATAGGCTGGCTGGTATGTGATGTAGCAAGTACGGGCAAGAGCGGGCGGCACGGTGTGCAAGATCAATGCAAGATGGCGGGCAAGTAGCAAGGCACTGCGCGTCTGGGCCGTTTCGGTCAATATGTAACGCGTGACAAGGCGTGACGAAATCAAACTATTTGACTTAACTTTCTTATGCGACGCGATGTGCTTAGCCTCACGTCATGCATTCATGAGTCGCGTAAGACGAGTAAGGTCCGCACGAGTCGAAATAAGATTCATGTAGTTTTCCTGATTAGTACTTGCGATGTCTCCGAATTGCATCCCTGAGGTGAGAGCTTCAATATTATAATTGTCAACTTGCTTAGCAGAGCTAGTCATATACACGCCCCGAGTCGTACACTAGTACTAGTACTAGTACTGTGGCTCGAAACTTCGAGCTCGATTAAATGCAAAGTCACCGTCCAATCTCGACTGTCCTCGTTCTCATGCTCACGCACCGGCTGTAAGCTAGTCAGAAGAGGGTATGTATATACCGGATAGTCAATAGGGACGTGAAACAAAAGAGAAAAAAAGGTATATACATACGAAACGACGGAATGGGATACTTACGAAACGACGGAAAGATCCATGTATTCATAAAGGACAAACAACCGTGTGCCAACACGAAGAAAAACAAGATGCATCTCATCCACGTCAACTCTGTCTCGCAGTCTGCAGCGGCGAGGGGAACCGGAGAAGAACCGGCATCCGTCGGGGGTCGCGGAGATATAGGGAGACCCATGACTGTATCGGTTACTCCTCTTGGACACGTTGATGTTGAGCCCACGGCTGGCAGCGACGTGGGCTGCATGCGACCGCGATGAAAACTCGGCTGAAGCAGGAGTGACTAGGAGGAAGTCCGATTGTTGAGAGGAATTGCTCGAGCGCGTCTGATTGGATCCGCCGTCGCATCGTTCTTTGCTTCAAGATACTGAATACACCGGAAGATGACTGCCGGTAGACGTGCGATCTCGGCGACCTCAAGGGACTCCTTGAAGGGTGTTCCAAACACGGCACGAGGAACAGACAGTGGGAGTGTGTCGACGGTTCCAAAATGATCTCGACTTTGCTTTTTCTCGTCTGTCGCGTGACTCCACTTGGCGCATCCTTGCCGCCGAACTTGTAGCCTACAGGGATGCATCGATGGGGTCCCGTTTATAGGTCCAGGAATCTTTACCTTGCCATTCAGATTACCGCCCCGCAAAGACGGAGAGCCAACATCAGGTGAAGCAGTGCGATCAGGGAACGAGGCTGCTGTAGGCGAACCAGACGCTGCAGCCAAGACAAGGGTGGTATGACTTCCTGTCCCGTTTGGCCTCCCGGGATCGGCCAGAATCGGTACTGAGCTCTTGTGCTGTATGCTCCCCTCATCGCTCGATGTCTGCATAATGCCCGAGCTTAGAGCCCGGTCTGAACGCTACCAATCCCTGTCTGGAAACTTCAAGCGGCGGACTTGAAGGAAAAGAGCCCGAAAACGAAGCCTCTGCGCGGTCCATGAGCTGTTTTGGATACTCTTCGTGAGTTTGATCGGCGTTGACGGTGTACACAGACTTGGTTTGGGCGTACACGATTCGTCGATCGATCGAGAGCCTGGGAAAATCGATGACTGGAAGATCTTGGAATTGTTCGGGTCTTGCGCAAGTTGGGATATGGTGTCTTGAATCGAGCTCAAAGTGGAACGAGGTTGGCCCGACCCAGGGCTCTGCACTTGAGAGATGTTGACCGAAAGGGACTTGGACCAATAGACACTGCAACAGCTGAGTCCTCATTGAAGGTTCCCGTAACATAACGAACAAATATGTTCACCCACCTGTCCCTCCGAGTCTCGGTGTCACTTTCAGCATATAGGACATCTTGTGGGTTAGAGACCCTGGTCCCCTCCTTGCTTCGATAATGGCGAACGCGTGCCGATATTTTTTTTCATCGTAGATACGAGCCTTACGATTCTGCGAGCTTGGGGTTCTGTTGCGTCGATTGGAGCTGCGTTGACGACGATTCATTAAAGGCGGTTCGCGGCCACATAGGTTCGACGTCATACCTTCTGAACGAACGCAGGATCCACGAGATGCTTTTCCGTGCAGGGTGCAAGCTTCCCGATGAGATTAGGATCCTGGAATAACTTTCCAAGTCCCAAGTCGGGCCCTGCCCCGGCGTCCTTGCTTAGACAGTCATCAGCATCAGGCAATAGCTTGGGGCGATCAGTGCTCGAAGCGAACATTGTGCATCCTTCACATCTTGAAGACCCTTGCGAAGAGCGGGGCTGTCCTCGTACGATACCCTTCTCGTAGGCGGAAATAGCCTCGTCAAATCGGCGAGCTCCATGCAAGGTAGCACCCTTCCTCGCATAACCTTTCCCCAAGTCGGGATAGCATGAGAAAGCACTGATGGAAAGGAAACGACCATCAACAGACCTTTTCGGCGTCTTCGAGAGCAGCGCTCCACGATTTCTTGCCGGCCTTTGCCGCACTCCGGTTGGAGTATAGGACGTGATTGGAGGAGTCGATCGCTATAGCTGCCGTGAAGAGCTCAATGGCCTTGTCATAGTCTTTTGATGGTACCGAATGGGTGAACGTGGGACTTACGTCGGCCATGTATGTTGTCTGCTATTTGCACATTCGTTATGACGATGGAACCAACGTGAGCGCTTGAGCACCGCCCGGGCCGCTGTTCGGAGTATTAGGTGGGAGAACAGCGCTTACGTCACAAACACTCACACTTCATAGTATTCGAGGACAAGACCTTGTAAAACAAAGTAATGAGTCTTCCACCACCAAGGTTTTGAGGTAGCCTTCCGCGTGTCCGGCTTGCATTACAGGCTTTTTTGCATCACGTACGACGTCCGAAGTAAGTTCTGAAAGGCGATCAATTCGCATCATATCTCAGAGCACGCGTGACATAGGACTTTCCGCGCCGCAGCCGTACCCACCGTCAAAGACACTGGCAGATGTACTAGACCGTCTTCTCGACGTCCATGACAACCAGACAATGAGAAGCACAGTACGTCCAGTCTATCGAGCGCGTCTTGCGTGACCAGGATTTGGATGGCGCTTAGCGTGGACGGAATATGCGCGTCGAGATCCAGAGGTGCGCCGAAGCTGCCTAGATTGTAGGGGAGATCAGATCAGGCTCGAAGTCGAGAAAGCGAGCGCTTTGCCGTGATAGACAGGAGTGACGTACACTTGAGCGACGTCCAGTCTATCGAGCACGTCTTGCGTGACCAGGATTTGGATGGCGCTTAGCGTGGACGGAATATGCGCGTCGAGATCCGGAGGTGTGCCGAAGCTGCCTAGACGATAAGCCAGGATTCATTCCCAACAACGTAAAGAAAGAACCAGTGAGGAGACTGAGCGACCAACGAGATATGTAATGCAAACGATTACGATGGACTGATAAAGCCATCGAAGGTTTGTGCAAGATAAAAATTATCAGATCGACGTATCGTCACAGAGATGAAGTCGAAAGTGCTTACCACCGAGAGAGTTGACCGAGACGTGGACGCCAGATTGTACAAGAAGATGAAACCGTAGTCATATAGATACGTACTTGGCGTCAGAGCTTGCGTGAGTAGTGATGGGGTTCGGATGCTGCTACACGCGACAGGAGTATTTCGAAAGATGGCGAGCTGAAGGCGGTTCGGGGATGGAGAGGTGCGCTTCATTGGGACAGCTCAAGTTGAACAAGTTGGAGGGCGACGCGTGTAGGATTGATGGAACGGAGGAGCAGAATCGTCATCGAGAGTGTCTTCAAGAAAAGGTTGTAGCACTTACCCATGCGGACCAGTGGCGACGGAAGCTTCGTCAAGGCACGACCATAGCATTGAGAACTTCGACTCCTTTATGAAGTAGGTTCACTGATCTAGTCGTAGAGCATACCTGTTCCGAGTCGCAAGTCGAGTTGCCGCCGGGAGCAAAACCGGAGTGACTCGTCGGAGTTCGGATGTGACACGTGTGCGTAACATACCATATCGGGGATAGCTACACGAGTCAAGCCAAGTGGACTTTGCAAGATGATGCTAACGGTAAGATCTCTGATACGTCTATTTATTTAATGACAAATGCCACAAGAATCCGTGAATCGACTCGCGCAGAGTGATCCTCCTTCTTCGATTTCGCCGCGCTCAGCCGACGTTCTTAGTAACTGCCAGGATGATCCTCGTCGGATTCCCGTTGCCCGTTATCATCAGATATAGTCCACGATCCCTCAAAAATGTCCTGGAAATAATCATATCAGTACCAAGGTATTCCTGCCGCTGACGAACTTTACCTTGTAGATGCCTAGTATGTGGATTACCGGATGTTGTATCTTCTTGTGTTGCATTGCCGTTTTCGCGAACAACGTTACTAGCTTGTGCGCCGAAATTATGATCGGTTTTTCCATTCGGTCGTAGTACAGGCAGCCACCGACTTCACCGAATTGTCGGTATTTATCGTGTTCTGCGTCGGTTGTGGTAAGCGGGAGGTACTTGGCCAAAACGATGTGAACTCTTGTGGCATCGACTTCAGATGAACTTGCCAGTGTTGCGTTGGCAAAAATTGCAATGATTTGCCCAGGAACGCCTTCAACCTCGTTAGACAACCTGAATATAGCATGCGAATTCCGCAGCGAGCGCTCTCTGGGCTGAAATATCATCCCGTCTTTCTCGACTTTATCGCACCAACGGATATCTAAATTGCAGAGTCGCAGTGTTACTTTGTACTTCACCATCAAGCAGAAATTCGCCGTACCTTTTAATGACCTGATGCCCAAGTATCTCATCACCTGGCCCCTTAGCTGCTTGTGCACGTCTGCCTGACTCGATCGACTCGTCTCCGTAGTAAAGTTAACTCTCACAGCTCCAGAATCCCTACCAGTGAATGAGCGTGCATCACTGATGCGTGTGCCCCGCATATCAGACTGAAATGCCTTTTTAAAATTAGGGAGGAGTGTCCCCACTTCATGTGGTACTTGTGAACTCGTCAACAGTGTGTCGAGATTCCCTGCACGGCACACATCGTTCATAAGGGTTAGTTCTAATTCACCTAGATTGATCACATCAGTATCCGTGAGCCTGAATGTCACCACAAATGCTCACCGAATCGCATGTTGGTTTTCGTTCTCTGAAGGAGATAGTTCATCCGTTCGAATGGCCAAGCTCTCCAAGCATGCACAGGACCAAACCCGAGCAATAGTGACTTGAAATGTAAGCAGAGATGATGAACCGTTTGGACCTTGGATTCCGGGTATAACTCCATCATTCCTTGAAGATACTGCAAGAAATGGTACTCGTATAGATCTGCCAATCTTGCTGAAGTAGAGCGAAGGCTTGCAACGAATATTGCCTGCACGTCCGTCGCCGAGTGGGCCGGCAATGGGGTCTCCGAACTCCCCGAACTCATTACCAGTCCCTCAAGGCAGGCCCTCGATCATTAAGTCCATAAGTATTCCCGACTACCCAGCGGAGGTATCGGCGTCTTTCGGAGCATAATCAGTGCCTACGCGAAGATTTGGCTCGCAAGGTGCTACCCCACTCGTTTACTGTCATACAGAGTACAGATCTCACTTATCATCTCAGTCCGCATCGATGAACGCCGTCTACTGGGCGAAGCGGCAGGTTTGTTTCAGCGATCGCTTTCTCGATTTCGAGCCTGATCTGTTTTCCCCTACTTGAATCTAGGCGCCCCTTCGGATCTCGACGCGCATTTTCTCTCCACGCTATTGTTGACACGATTATCATGCAGGTCTGTTATTCGTTTTGGGTTTTGTCAGCTCGTCAAGTTCATTCTCTCCTCGCGATGCAGAGGTTGGCTGCATCGCTGATCTGGCCGGGGGACATTTTCATAATACCCTCTTCGGGGTCGCAATACGTTCCGCACCAACCCACTCAGTATGAGGGGTCTGTTTTTTTGGTCTCCCATCTATAAGCAGTGCGTCGACCGCAAGCGTAACTATGTCACGCGCGCTCTGAGATATGCGTTCTTGTCATGCGTCACGCGTGACGCGTCAGTCATGGGTGGCTACCCCAATATGGTATGTTATGCCACACACGTTTCCTCGTCTCTCTACCACACGTCCGAACTCGGCCTGAGTTACTTTCCAGTTTTTCGATCTTGCTCCCGGTTCAATCAATCGCATCCGACTCGCAAACATATCTCCTCAAAGATCTACGGCTCTTCTAAATTGAGAGCTGAGAACGAGACAGGTATGTTGTCGGGTATCGCCGACGCAGACTCTAGATGTTGACGTTGACGGTGAATTAGTGTATTTTTAAACGACTCGCGCCCTCTCCCTCTTCCCCTTTCGGAATGGGCACTCAATATACTTCGGTATGGCGTCCCATATACTTCGGTTATTGAAGACATTTGAGGTGAGTCATGCGCAACATTCGACCTTGCTCGTTTGCGCTGAAGAGGCTAAAAGATCCCAACGTTGAAGCTAGGGAACGTCATGGGTACACCCTTGGGATGCACCCTCGCGGTCACGCAAACAGCGCGCACTTCGACACGCGCACTTCGACACTGCCCGCTTGACCCTTCACAACGGCAAAGCGCTCGCTTTCTCGACTTCGAGCCTGATCTGATCTCCCCTACAATCTAGGCAGCTTCGGCGCACCTCCGGATCTCGACGCGCATATTCCGTCCACGCTAAGCGCCATCCAAATCCTGGTCACGCAAGACGCGCTCGATAGACTGGACGTACTGTGCTTCTCATTGTCTGGTTGTCGAGAAGACGGTCTCGTACATCTGCCAGTGTCTTTGATGGTGGGTACGGCTGCGGCGCGGAAAGTCACTCCACACAAGGTCGGCAATCACGTCACTAACTATTCACGCAAACTCACGCGCAACCTTGTTCATATGATTTCTATTCAGTCTTCGTGTGTCTAGCTGTTCTCGTGATACTCGACCGACTAGATGAGGTCGATTCAGATCGCTCGGTCATTGTTCCTGGTGTTGCCCACTTCGGGGTCGCAATACGTTCCGCACCAACCCACTCAGTATGAGGGGTCTGTTCCTTTGGTCTGCCATCTATGCGCAGTGCGTTGACCGCAAGCGGCAGCATAACTATGCCCCGCGTGCTCTGAGATATCATGCGTCACGCGTGACGCGCTACCCCCAATATGGTATGTTATGCCACACACGTTTCCTCGAGACTCTAGACGTTGACGTTGACGGTGAATTAGTGTGTTTTTAAACGACTCGCGCCCTCTCCCTTTTCCCCTTTCGGAATGGGCACTCAATATACTTCGGTATGGCGTCCCATATACTTCGGTTATTGAAGACATTCGAGGTGAGTCATGCACAACATTCGACCTTGCTCGTTTGTGCTGAAGAGGCTAAAAGATCCCAACGTTGCATGCAGTCGGATCAACAACCTGGTTATAGCCACCCCCGCCTCACGGCAGACCTCGTCCACGCCCCACGGTATAAGGACGCCACGCGACCACACGACCGACGACGACGAATGTGACGCACGTTGTCCACTTCCTCCACGCCGCCAGCGCTCCCTCTCGCAAGGACGTTTCAAGGACGTTTTTGAGGGTTCGTCAGCCATTTCTGAGGGTGTCGGGCTGCCAAGATCGAGAACGTCGGCAGAATTTTCTGCCGCGGTTAAAGGACCTCATGCCCGCTTTCATTTTGAGCGTCGTCCAAGTCCAATGGCGGAAAGATGCCCGTACGCAACGGAAGTGCTCGTCGACGGGCAAAGCCTGCGGAGGATCGAACGCTTCGCACCACAGCCGGCATGGAATGAGTACGTGACGGAGAGCAGAGACAAAGACGTCGGGGTGGCGAGGCAGACATTGAATGTATTCTCACACATAACATTTGATTTATTTGATCTCAAGACATTAAATACATTCTTGTGCATAACAGTTGATCTGTTCAACCATAAGACAATGAAGTGTCTTCAGATTGTTTGAAGGAGAAACATGATCAATTAACATCGAGTGTTCTGTAAAAAATCAATCATTATTTTTATAAGGTATTTTGTGGGTGAAAATGCGAAGAGAAAAATTAATGTTATTCAAAATGATTAGCAAGTGAATACGAGACTGTGGGACAACAAAACACGAAAAGAACATTATACAGAAAATATACAAATATTGTCAACTGATTTCACGGATACCATCATTCTTTGGTGACAAAATACATGCAAAACAAAAGTAACAAACAAACTGTTTGTTTCTTCCATGTTTTCTGTTACAACAGCCATCACTAACATGGTGGAATTTATACCCGAAGACATCCAGCATGATCTGGCTGGATGTTGTGCGGCAAATCATCAAATAAATATTTAAACTATTTCTCAGGTGACTTGCCAAATGAAAGGCTGAATAAACATTTATCTGATTGCTAAAATGTTTTTTCAATTTTCTCTGGCAAAACATGCTGCAAGTGAGCCTATCGGAAGAGTGGCACAGCAAAGTTCCGACTTGGTGAATTGGGTGTGGTCGCGTCGGAAACAGCCGAAGCAGAGTCTAATCCCCGACTCCCACGAAAAGTGGGAGTCACTACACGGCCAGTTGGGAAAGTGGCACCGCAAGCAAATATTCTGGGTTCATTCAATCATTGGCCGTGTACGACGGCCCCTTGTTTCGTCACGAGCATGCGTGACTCATGCAACTCAACCTTTGCGACCAAGACAAGACTGGGAATTAGTCCATCACCAGATCCTGTGGTACAACACGTTTCGCCCAGGCACCTCCATAATGGTGCGGGCCAAACTCCATACGTTTGTGTGGGGAAATCGTTGCGTACTCCAGGTGACCAGCTCTCCCTTCGGATATCTTTCACTATGATAAATTTGTCCTCAAATTGACCACGTTGTGGGATATAACTTCAGTGTGCTTGAGCAATCTGGGAAGCGGACTCGGAGTCGAGGACTTGGCGTGACATCAACGTTCACGTCACATCTGCTAGTAAGCGACAGCGAGATACAATGATTCTTTTTTCAGCGGCGCATGTTCCTGTCCGCAAATTGGTACGCAGTTTTTTTCTATGGATCACCCAACGTTCCCGAGCTCAGCCAGCGGGTCTTTTCAGGTACATAGTACTTATCTCTTGTTCCCAAGTAATGGCTCGGATGCCGTTCCGACGAACTTCCGAACTGCCCTGATTTAGTCCAGAGATATTTCAATGACCTGCCAAAGATATTTGGCGGTGTTACATAAGAGTATTGATGGTGTGTGATCAATTATTCCCTTTCATCACTCTCTGACGTGACTGAACCCAGGAACGAAACGAGATAAAGTATATCTCATTAATTGCTGTCGCGTCTCTCGTCAACGCAGTGCCCCCGTGCCAACCGCCGAGGTGTATGGGACACAAATGCCTACTGTGCGTCTATCTCTACTGTGAATTATTTTTGACCCATAACCTGTGCCTCTGCTACTGCGAGGACTCGAAGTTCCAAATCATGAAATACGACGGCAAATCGTAGATTCGTAGAGATGTTCTCAAATAACATCGACACCTTATCACGGACGACAAACTATTGTCGATGTACGCTTCAAGCCTTCAACACTCGTGATCGCCATTCTGAAAAATTGCATATGCCAGAGCACGTGAGCGACGAGAATCTACATTATATTCCATCACTCATGCGATACGACGTACAGAAGGTTCGTATGGCAGCGTTAAAGCACCTGCGGCTGTTGCCCGGTGCAGTACGCTACGACCTGCTTCACCCGTACAAGTTCCAAGTTTTGAAGGAACTCGCAGAGGCATTGGATGATCCAAAAAGAGCAATGCGAAAAGAGGCAGTGGACGCTTGGTCTCCTTTTGAATTGTACTAACGATCCGACCTCAATTGATAGGACAAAATGGTGAGCCTTCCAACGTTGACGCCAGTGGATCAATTGACTAGCAATTTGGTAGGTATAAATGCAACGTTTATGCCATTGCTCAAATCTACGAGACGAATGGAGTAAGTGACAGATTGGCAGGACAAGCGGTAAATGTAGAGGCAGCCTATCATCATGTAACCTGCTCGCGGGGCAACTTGTAGATCTACTTGAATCTTCTCGTTTACTAGGTCATCGATCATCACTCGCACCAGATAATCGGCGTGGCTGACGCGCATAATTCTCCCAATGATTCAGTAAATTCACAAAGTCCCTTTCGGGCTTTTTGGCGGCTTTTCGTAATGTCAACGTCACGAATTACATAAATCACAAAAGCGCCGAAAATCACACTCAATTTGAGCCCAGTTTCGAGCGTGCCTGCCTCTTGATGATCGATGAGAAGCCACCTGATTGCGCTGGCAGCTGAATACAGTATGCTCCTTCCTCGACTCATCTAGATAATGCGCCGTTAATGTTCCAAGGGGTTATCCCCTCTGGAATCTCCATGATTACATTGTTGATCGTCTGAACTTGTGAATCCTCGCCGCTCGTCTACACGGACCTTTTGCGCGTCGCTGCCACAGACCACGGGATGTATCTCTAGTGTCACACGTACTTTCGCCGCACCGTCGACCTCGGCACCGCCTGCTTCGTCACGATGTCACATCACGCTTTTCAGCCATCGCTATAGAAATCATTATTCAAACCACCGAGATCGTCGCATTTGTTAGACATAGACTTCTTTTCATTCGGCCGCTATTTCAACCCAGCCGCTATCATTTCATTGTTTCTTCCACTTCTTTTCCTCTTTCACATTGCTCGTTTATCAAACTTACATAACCTCGCATGTTAAAGTACGCGCGTCTCGAGTCATTTTCCCTCAGCGCTCTTTCACCTTCCGTGATCGCTGAGCTCGTGATTATCTAGACTCGCACAGCATTCGGTTCGACGAGCTAATGACGTCGACCCTCCTCGAGGCCTCAGAGAGAGTGGAAGAAGAAGTTGGGCGAGAGTCCCATTATGATGGAACATACTCTTTGTTTTTTTCCCAGTGCTGTTTCGGAGGGCACCGAAATCCTAATACATGTCGTCAGAGTACGTCATCCCGACAGTTCTCCAAAGTGCGACTTGCGGGGACCGTCGAGGCTTTACATAAACAGGTCGAGGTGACATGATTGTTGGGATGTCTGCCGTACTACGCGTACGCATTCACAACACCGCTAAGATGATGTGAGCAGACGCGTGCTCCTTCGATGTGGACGCCTCAAGGCTTGACGTACTGGGACATGCGGCAGATCGCTGTCCTGCAGTCCCGCGGTTGATCTTATGAATCGCCTCCCCACGTTCGTCGTCGTCGATCTTTGCTATGCGGCCAGTGGGTGTGAAGTTGTGAACGCTTCTGCCCCCCACGGTTGTCACTTGCGAGATTCGTCGCACATCATGATCGTACACATCATTGGGTTCATCGTGGGAGGTCTCTCTCTCTTTCTCCAAGTTGCTTGGCGAGCTGGGCAGCGCGGGAGTAAGCTTTGTATGTTCATAACTCATTCGAAACTTGGCGCTGAATTTCTCTCTAAGTAAGGGATCGGGCCCATCGGTTTTCACCGGTCATGAACGCATGTCGTGATCACACATGTCCGTGAATGGATGCCTGTTCGAGATCGGCTCCGTGGGATAGGTTCTGGCTCGCGGTTAACGTTGATCCGCAGTTTCTCACATTCGTTCATCTACCTTGCTACGTAACGACAGGTGGTGCGGGTGAAGCGCTGACTTACCGACTTCCCGTGACCTACGCGAGTCCATCTTAGTTTTTCTTATATTATTGAGCTCGAAATTTGTTTTTACGCTCATTGCATACATTACTTAGGCATCTAGTTTTAATCGCCGCCTGAAAATAGCGTGATTATGTTGTCTCTTCGACATGAGACTTTGTTGATCACTCGATCTTTAGACCGAACATCGCAATCCCGAAGGTCGCACTTATTGGTTTAACACGACAAGTCGTGAAAGCGTTTGGGAGAAGTCAGACGGTAAGCACCGATCATATCATTGGTCAACTACCATCTCAACTGTATCGCAGACCTTAACTCTTTTCGAGGTTGAAGTTTTCATGCTTGGGGCCGTGATTTTTTATGTCTATATCGCAGCATTCAAAATGGAAGGAATACTTCTCGGGCGGAAGGAAATATTATTATCACGTATGTCCCATTCGTCTATCTCCTCCTTTCGACTCGACATTCAACTATATACTTGTTTAGACTGAAACCAAAGAGTATAAGTGGGATTTGCCAGACGAACTCCTTTTGCTTCTGGAGAAGGTCGAGAAGGAGGCTCAGGGTAGCCAGCTCGTGCTGGCCAGTAGCGTGTAAGGCTGTTCTTTATTGGCTTGTGTAATGATTTCTTCTAGTCCCGCAGCGGCGCCCCCTGCCGCCCAGAATGCCACTGACCCTACTACCCGGACCTCAGCGAACGCGCAAACGGCACGAATGGCACAGTTGCTCTCCCCGGTTCGGCCCTTCCCTTTTCTTCGGGAAGGATTCTTTCCGCACAATCAAACCTCCCCACTGATCCCACACAACGGCTTTGTACCTTTTGAAGAGGGTGAGAAGGCGTTCATGCATTCGTTAAGGAAAGCTGGCGTTGACGGAGATTGGAGCTGGACCAAACTATGAGGGCTATCATCACTGATTCTTTGTCGAAAGCGCTGAATCACTCGCCGAGGAAAAAGCAGCTTAGCAAAAGGTCAGTAGTCCTTCTCTCTTTCCAGTTTCATTCCCCGTATCATTGCCTCTCATCGAGCGGGTGCTAACGATTGTAGGATCACAGTTTACTGATGGACTGCGTGCGAAAGAGGAAGCAGAGAGAAGCCCGATTGTCCAAGCTACGTCCTGCAGTAAGGAATATGCTTAAAGGTAAACCCAACGTCTTTCAGTACACAAGATTTGCCACAGCTGACACTCTTTTCTCACAACATCCGATGTGATAGCATGCAAAGATCGAAGCAGAGAGATAACTTGTATTCGAAGAATATGTCGCGCAGAACTCAAACAACGTGAAGTGCGTGTCCGTTTATGTCATTGCCACATCCTTCTTTGCCGATTGTGTGGTGTTAATTCCCGAATCTAGCAAGAAACCAGGGCAGCTCGAGTACATTGTGACCCTTTTCAAAGAGCTAGGCGTCGATATACTTACGCGATGGCGCAAAGCTCACGAACTAGTTGTCGAGTCAGATGAATGGAAGGATGATGATGAATTGCGAAAGCTCCCTGCGCTGTACATACTACTGGCGTTCGAGGACCACAGTAGAGTCAAAGAACGTGAGTTTGCAGAACAAATGCGGCGTGCGCAAGCGGAAAAGATCCTACAGAGAGGAAAGCGCGCGAAGCGTTCAAGGTGAATGACATGGTTATTATTTGTAGTGACAATCCGTTCTAACCCATGGCACTCCCTCGCAGAATTGGTTGATGCAGGAAAGATCAAGGCGCGCGCCAAGTAGCCTAACGCCACATCAACCACCCATCCAACGATCATCGACACCAGACCCAACCCAACCTGTTGGGAGTACTATAAGATACATCGTTAGCCTCTTGTCACTTTGGCTGGGCATCATGGCTCATTGATTCAAGGTGAACTTAGTCAATTGCGGTTTCAGGCGCACGCAAGATTGCACTCCGGTTCATAGTCCCCCGCAAACAGAGTAGTCGATACACAAATCACTACGGACTTGCGAGAATACAACAGAGCGATATAAACACGGCTATTTACTGTAAATCCACAAAAAATTCTTCATCATACGATTCTACATGGGACGCCAAATGTGGATCTTGGAAATTTTCATTCTTAATAGGTGTATGGGATGGACGAAAGTATTACTCACTGATACCGCGGTTTCGAGCCTTTCGACGTGGATAATGTCGCGAGCCGATGTGCAGTGAATAAAGAGGTTGCCCGGAGTGGCGAATACTGTCCGACCACTGTCCGACATTGGCGTTTGCCGCTGCAAGAGCCTTTTTAAAATGTTGAACTTTCATGCGATTGAGGCGCGTGCGAGACACGTGTTCTATCACTTGAGAGGAAGCAAGATGCATATACGCATGCAGAACCGCCCGCTTTGCACGGGCAACCTCCAAGTGAAGGTATGGCGCAGAAGGGTCGGTCATATAGCTTAAAGGCTGTAACATAATAAAAAAACGACTACTATATCTGACAGCTACTGACCGTCAATTCGAGGGGATCTTCCTGCATTTCGTCACCAACTGAGTGAATATGTGCACTGCCAATATCAACTAAGCTGCGTGAAGGCGTCGAGTGTTGCAGAATGGCTACAGCCGCTACACTAGAAGCTGAGGAAGCTCCGGATACGTTGGCCACAGTGGGAACCCGGAAACCCATCGGTGTTGATGAAGTGATAGTGGAAGGAGGAAGAGGAGAAGGGGAGGACGAGGACGAGGACGAGGACGAGGAGACGGTAACGACGTCTGCTAGGTTTCGAGACATGGCAAGACTTTACAGGCGGCTCCATCAGTTACTATATAATGGAGGGTTTCACACGCGAAAGTGACCCAATCATCATGCCCCGCTGCCCTAGTTGTAGCAAAATCCTTTCCTCTGACAACGCAGTCCTCCGACATATGAACCAACCAGCCTCTCGCTGCTTCGGTTGGGTCGATAATCTAGTCCAGATAGGTGAAACCCTTCAAGAAGGAGAAACCAACTTGGGGGAAAACGTCCGTAACAACGCATCACCCCACAGGCCGACGGCTGAGACAGATGGAGACTGGATGGCTCCGGATAACATGGATGTAGATCAGCCTGAAGACCTTCATGACCCTTCCATTGAGTATTTTCCTGGGGCCGCTACAATATTCTCACACCAACAGAGTTCTTTTCTCGAGCGGTTCGACCAGGATCGATTTTCGAACGAGTGTCGAACGAACCTTTACTATCCGTTTGCGTCCCGTGCGGACTGGGAGCTCGGTCTTTGGCTTACGAGATCCGGCCTGAGCATGGCTGCCATCGACAGCTTTCTCTCTCTTGAATTGGTAGGTTTTTTTGTCGTATGATCCGTCGTATCTGTAACGGATCATCAAATATTTAGGTGAAGACTCTGCGACTTTCATTTCGAACAGCACAGCAGCTCCGCGGTCTGGCAGAACTCCTCCCCAGCGGTCCTGAATGGGAATGTCGCATCCTATCTACCAAGGTACCTACGAAGTCACCGGTGAGACTATTTTACCGCGACCCGCTCAAATGCCTGGAGGCGCTGTTTAATCATCCTCTGTTTCACAATAAACTTGACCTTGTTCCCCGCCGCGTTTACCGCACTGCTGAACGGCTCGTTCGTGTGTACACCGAGTGGATGACCGGGAATGCCGCATGGGAGATGCAGGTAAGTAAAGTTTTACACTATTACGTCGAATGCTGAAACTAAACATTTGCTAGGCTAGGTTACCTTCTGGAGCCACCCTCCTCGGAGTCATTCTGTCGTCCGACAAAACGAATGTCTCCGCGCTCGTTGGCGATTGATGCGCCCATCCCCTTCTGCTGGGCCTGGCAAATATTCACATGGCGACTCGTCTTAAGTCGTCTTCTGATGCGTTCCTCCTGACCGCACTTCTCCCGATTGCAAAATTTATTCACAAATCTAGGCGAATGCGTAGTCTTTTGGCTGATAGGATCATACATGAATCACTGGACATCATTCTGCAACCGCTCAAAGATGCAGCGCGTTTTGGCATAATGATGAATGATCCTGTAGGGAACCTTCGGTTTTGTTTCACGCCTCTCGCGTCATACATTGTCGACACGCCGGAAGCCTGCATGCTTTCGGGGGTAGGGGGGAAAACATCTCCCGTTACCACTGCGATGTACAGGCAGTTCGGCGATCCACATCAACACCCCTTGCGTACGAAACACCATACCTTAAACCAACTCCGGCAGATTCGAGTTCATCCCGACGATCTCGAGGAGTACTTTGCCGCGGCACAAGACTTCCGTCTAAACGGAGTTGCATCCCCGTTCTTCCGTGACTGGGTCATGGCGAATCCTTCAAGATTTTTGACTCCGGAACCTCTCCATGGTTGGCATAAGAAGTTCTGGGACCATTCCGTTCGATGGGCAATCAACATTGTCGGGGCCGAAGAACTCGACTTTCGGTTTTCGGTTCTCCAGCCCTCCGTCGGGTTTCGACACTTTGGAGAGGGGATCTCGCACCTCAAGAAGGTCACTGGAAGAACCCAGCGGGACGTTCAAAGGTGTCTTATCGCAGTAGTGGCTGGCTCGGCGCCTTCAGGTGTGGTCATAGCGATTCGTGCCTTGCTCGATTTCTGCTACCTTGCGCAGGCTCCGGAGCTTGATGACGACGACTGTGACTCATTACGGCTATCGTTACAGACCTTCCACGACTCCAAATCGCATGTGGTCAAGGCTGGAGGCCGAAGAGGAAAGAAGAAAGTTCTCACAAATTGGTACATACCGAAGCTGGAGCTACTGCAAAACGTTGTTCCCTCCGTTCGGGATTCTGGCGTGCCATCGCAGTGGACTGCAGACGTAACGGAGCATGCTCATATACTGCTGATCAAGAACCCTGCTCGCAGCAGCAACAATGTTGATATGGATCCGCAAATCTGCCGGTATCTCGACCGCCACGAGAAGTGCTCGAGATTCGAGCTTGCAACTTCTCTACGAGAGGTTCAGGATATTGCTACAGACAGGAGGGATATCAACGACGGCGATCGCACTGATGCATCAGATGATAGTTTTGAGGGAGATGCTGGTCGACTCTTCCAGTCTGTTGTGCGACTCGGTCAGCCGAAACGATCGCCTACAAACTATTTCAGCAAGGCGCGTGCCTTGTCAGTTTCGTCTCTCCATCCTGCTCCCTTTCCGCCTCGTACTCTCATTGGTGGATGTACAGCAATCAATCTCGCCAGGGACCCCAAGACAAATAGAGATTCTATTGATGATATCGCCATAAAGTTTCAAATCCCTGATCTTCGCGCCGCGCTCGGTGACTACGTTCAGCGTGAAACATCGAAACAACCTCACTTGGTCAGTGGGGCCCGCTCGTCAGCCCGCAACTGTCATCTCCCCTTTACTCAACTATCCGTTTGGCATACGGTCCGGCTTCAACCAACACCTGTCTACTCGGGTTGTGAAGTCAATCCCGCACAAACTGTGACAGCTTCTCCACCTTGCACGACTTGGAAACACGGTCGCTTTGACGCGGTCATTCTAAATGTTGATTCTGAGAAAGACTGGCCCCATTCTGGGCTTTCAGGTGAGCTAGTATTTCCGAATTTGAACTCTTCTCACATATTCGCACTCTCGAATAGGCCACTTGGTAGGGGAATTGCGACTTATTTTCCGCCCTGTGCCCCCCCATGGTCAGAGACCATGGTGGTCTAGAAATTTTCTTGTCTACGTACGTCGATTTGATATCGTCTCTCAAGGTACCAACCGATTTGATCCGACGACATCCATGCATGTCCTCCGACGGGCAAAGAGGACGAATGGGGAATATTTTGGTGATATCATTCCACTCAATCGTCTTCGTTCTGCAGCGAATATAATCCCACGGTTCGGCAAGGCCGCGAATAAGCGCCTCTCGTCCACCAATAGTCGCGCGTTGTCTGAAGACTTCTTGCTGAACAAATATTGGGATAAAGAGACGTTTTTTGCACTTTATAATGAGTCGAAGTAGTCAGCAGAACATATGTGTTACAATGTATGTCAGAGCACCGAGGAAGGAAAAAAGGTCGAGAGAAATGGCGGAGAGAAGTGGCTGGCGTGTTTCAGACGAAAATAAGTCTCCAGGGTAAATGTATCGTAGAGGACTCAGGCCT
>JBBPPY010000675.1:0-17916 GCA_038092195.1 Leccinum barrowsii
GGCATTGTCTCGACGTCGAACACGAGCATCTCCTCTGGCCGACCGTCGTGTTCCGGGTACGGAACGTGTTCGCTATAGCTCGAACCGTCCTGGAGGTGGTAGTACTTTGTCCATTCCTGCTGAACGTCGAAATAGTCGGGCCGAGGGGGCAACGCGTCGTGCGCCAGTTGTTTTGCGAGAGACAGCCAGGGTTCTGCGCATTGTTGTCCGATGCGAAAAAAGTGCTCGTCGATGTTGGCCCCTTGGAGTTGGGGGAGAGTGAACGCAGTGTCTGGGAGGACGGAACCTTGCTTGGGGTCAAGGCTGTGCATGCGGAGGTGGTCGCGTGCGATCTGGACATAGGCGGGCTCGGGAGTGGGAAAAGCGGTACGATTGAATATCTGCGCATGAAGCTTGCGGGACAGCATTTGCACGCCTAACTCGTTCCGTTTGACTGTACCCGTAATCAGACAAGAACAAAAATATGTTTGAAAGCGTACCATCTCCATCGGTCTTACGTTTCCTCGGAATTGCACTGGCCTGCGTTTTCTGTTCTTTTTTTTTATGAGATGGAGGTGGAATGTGCAATTTACGGGCGAGGGAGGGAGACCTTCGTACCGGGTTCAGCATCACAGCGTGGGAATATTGGACTTTTCGAAAAAAAAAAAACCTTAAACGTCACTGCTTTCTTAGACTGAACCTCCCAGCGAACATGAAGCGAAATATGGATTAGGATCCAATCTTTATCAGATATCACTTGTGTAGGAAGAAAACCAAACTTCTCAGCAGTAATTTACTCATTGTAAAGCTGTTCAACCTGCAGATGAGTCATGCTAATCAGTGATAAGACAACACGAGTTTATAAGACCGCGCAATGAGGCCATGCGCACTTGTGACCCCTTGACCCTGTATCCCATCCCACCATCTGAATTCCTGTGTCCAAGTCCTGGCCAGCGATATGTGCTCGACTGAAAAAGGTAGGTATCTTGTCATTCATGAATACCTGTATTGACTATCTGTCGACTCTCAGATCGCTCGAAAATAACTGAAATTGATTGTGGTACTGCCGCAGTACACTCTGCTTTCTTCACTGCCGATGGCAAGCACGTACTGAGCGGTGGTAACGACGGGATGTTGCGACGATGGCAAGCAGACGACGGACGTGAAATCGGCACAGCAATTCAAGCAGGGAATGCAATCTATGCAGCCGCGCTATCGATGGATCGCAAATGGTTGGTGTGTGGGTTGGATTCGCAGCCGTATGCAAGGGTGTGGAATGCGGAAACCCACACAAAGGTTCGGAACATCCGCGGCCACACAAGCACCGTATGGTCTGTTGATATTTCCCCCAACTCGAGGAAATTTGCCACGGGTGGGTCAGACGCATGCACGTTTATCTGGAGCATCAGTACAGGCAAACAGCTCGTGGGTCCACTGCAGCACAGCTCCACCGTGGTGACGGTTCGGTTTTCTCCGGACAGTGCACGCCTCGCTACCGCTTCGGTCAAAGGGTCAATCCGGATCTTTAACACCAGCAATGGCCAACAATTAATCGACATCCCGTGCCCATTCGAACAGTACATATCCTCTCCACTCGCTTGGTCCGGGGATGGTCATCAAATTTTTGCTGTCCCTACGCCCATCAACGAAGTCAAGTGTTTCAACACGTCCTCAGGGTCCTTGGTCACTACATGGGCTGTTCCAGGCGACTCACTCAAGCACTTTTCTATCACACCATCGTCCAATCAAAGGTTTATTGCCTTCAGCGGAAACCGTTCATTGTCCTTTTGGGATGCCTCAACGCACCAGCAAATTGGCCGTGTAATTGAGCACAAAAGCACAGTTTTCTCCATGGCGCTCTCTCCTGATGGTGTCTGTGTTGTGACTGGCGGGGAAAGTGGAAGAGTTACCGTGTGGAGTCTCCGTGACATCCTTCCGGACTGGTATCTTACAAGACATGTAAGTGCTTCCGCTATTGCTAAATGTTGGTAATTCTAAAGGTCATCACAATCTCTTTCCCTAATCTCCTCTTTATCGTAAGTGTGTCTAAACCTTGGTTTCTTGCTTCACCTGACCCTTCCAAGAGCCACAGTTGCCGCTCATACAAACCAGTGATGCGACATTTGAAGAATGGTACCAGGGTGACTTGTCTCGAGTGGAACAAGTTCTCACAACAGAGACGTTAAATCCCCTGAATGCTTCTCATCATGCGCAAGTCCTCGCCCAACGCTCCCTCGTACGGTCCCGTTTGAAACAGTACAACCTGGCCATCGACGATGCAACAAAGGTAGTCCTTCGATCCTCTTGAGACGAGTCTCGTATTGAATATTGCATACCAGTCTGTTGAGGTTCAGCGATCCGCCATCGGTCAGATAGCAATCACGGTAGCTCGCGCTGGTAATGGCGAGCACGACGCTGCCATGCGCATGTTCGACCTCGTGTTCACTAATGACCTCTTGGCCGACATCAATTTCGTCCTGTTGATCAAGGTCTGGGATCCTTGTTTTTGCCGCTGCTTGTACCTTATCTGATTACACACAGGCTGTCGTTCTGTTCGAATGTGGACGACACGATGAGGCTATTTCGCGAGTCGAAGACTTGATCAGCATTGTCGATGACGAGACGATGTACGTCACCATCCGGGTAAGTGATTGCCAGGATTGCCAGTGCGAGATGATAATCAGGCTGTGCTTAGGCTCAAATGTACCTTGTACTCGCAGGCATGTCGTTGAAGGAAGGCCACCATGAGCGGGCCGCCGAATTGCTCGGGCGCGCAGGGGACCCAGATATCATCCTTGAAGAATCTCCCGAGCTGGTCGTAATTTCGCTTGTGAGCAGTTCATTACCTATCCATGAACATCCAGATCAACATAATTTGGAAGATGTTTGGATGGAACTTTGATGGCCTTGCTCTCGCAATCAAGCAACATCTTCAACAATGCATGAAGGCCTTGGAGGATATTGGTGACATAGCAATGAAGTCTGAAAAAGCAGAAGTAGCGATTTCCAGCTACACAGCTGTGTTGTCTTTGAAACCTTCAAATCCTGCGGGTCTCCTAGTCAAACGAAGTAGAGCTCGGGCAATGCAAAGCTCGTGGGAGGGTTCATTGAAAGATGCAGACGAGGTACGAGTTTTTTTCGTATCAAGTATGCGGAATGGTGAATTTCATGAAATCAGGCAATCATGTCAGACCCACAGGAACCCTGGGGATACGAAAGAAGGCATGCGGCACTGCACGCTTTGCAGCGCTACGATGAAGCAGTTGGTACCCTGAACCACATGGTTTCCCTCACAGAAAATCCTCTCGCCAATTCAGGTGCACAATGCGAGTGTCACAGTGGTGGCGGGGGCGATGCTACACTAGCCCTAGACCACCTTTTGGAGGATATTCTGACTCGTTTAGGCGAACCTACGGTGCTCGCCTGGACGGGTCAGCCCTCGTCGTACAACAGCTGCCTCCCTAGCACTCTTGCTATTCATAACCAAGCCTCACATTCTCCGCCCGCCATCGACGATGCTGAAATGGATGCGCGCGTCATGGAATTGAAATGTTCGATGTCTCTTATAGATGCAGTGGTTGTTTATGACCGAGTCATCCGCTCGCCATCAACGCGGTTTGACCACCGGAGACTCTACCTTCCCTGCATCCTGTTCCCCGTCAAGAAGCTCGTCGAGAAAGATGCCGAGATTTGCGAAGAGAAGTTTTACCGTGCCCGGGTATCAGGAATTGGCTACGTTGAATTTCGGACATCGAACCAGCTCTCGTTGGCAGAACCACGCAGGCTGGCTTTCGCCCATCCCTGGATTCGCGATTTGCGTGGCCCAGCCGAGGAGGAATCTTGTGGAAGCTCGTCGGATAGCGAGGTCGATTCTTTGTCGTGGTCCGGTTCGGACGTGGAAGAAGAGTCTTTGTCTCCGGCCGCACCTTCTGAGGCTGCGCCGCTGTATGCAGGACCCATCGCTATGATGGACGTCTCCACCCGGGCATTGCGGCTAATCGTCCGTCTGCAGCAGCCTTTCCGTGGGCTTTTGCTGCAGCAACAGTCGCATGGAGGGTACAAGCGGGTTGCTGCTGAGCACGAGATCGTCGTACCAGGACTTGAACGCCGCATCAGTTCTGCCAAGGACGTCCGGGTTGAAGTCGTGACAATATTGTGATCGCAGACCTGCAGAATTCCGTCTCCTTTGGCAGAGTGTCACTATCCCAGCTGATGAATTCGCGCTAGTACCCGATCCTATCCTTTTTTTGCAGTCATTGTGTTTTTCTCGCCGGTCATGTAGTTTGGAAGCTCATACATGTATGTAGGCCCCCACACGAGTCGACTCGGATCTCCGTCACTGCCCTCCTTCAAGTTCCTTGCAATGTAACATATGTTCCCGCCCTTTTTGCGCTCTTTCCTGCTCATGCAGCCATCTTATCGGCATCCGAGATCACGAGGACGACCCACGGGGTCAACGGGGGTTGGTTGCTCGCCTGCGCTTCTTCGAAGTTACGATGCGGCACCACCGTGGTGGATTCTGTCCCTCGCCATGCACAGAAAGCATTCGATCGGTGACACTGATTACAGCTGCTGGGAAGCCTCTGGTTTGGATATGGTGATTACAATTCTTCAATTTCAACTTTTCAAGATTCGCACATGGATCTATCTCCCCTCTCTCGGTCGATGCTATTGCATATTTATCATCTATGTGCTTTGGATGAGACAATAGTGTGGATGACAGTAACTCCTAGCGTGGCATATTCATATTGCATATGGTGCATTCAAAGGGCCATGCATTTTCGGCTGCGCGATCGTCTTTGTGACTCAGCATTTCATTCAATATTAATACTCGGACGTGCGAGAAGGTTGTATCCATTGTCTAAAGTGTGTCACAGATCTTTCTTCCCGGTGTATCATGTATTGTCCCATCCTGTAAGGCTGTAACTGGAGCTCAGATTGTGCAGAGTCACCTGGCTACGAACAGGACATCAGTCACTGGGCGTCGACGAGCACTCATACGGAGTGCTCTTCAAGATTCTGACCAGGTACGCATATTACAATTGCAGCAGACTCTCTGTGGGGCTTTCATCCCGAGTCTTCGTTGAAGATCGTGCGTCTAGCTACGCATTCTCGGCCAAACAAGGACTCCCGTTGAGTTATCAAAAACTCAAGACGTCTAACTTGTTCCAAAAGATCAAGGGTTTTCCCCGACTGTCGGAGTACAGATAGCGATGTACATACATATTTCTCTATCAACTCCGCCTGATTTGAATGAAAGGGGTCGTTGAGGTGCTTGGCGTATTTCTGCACTAACAGAGCAGCTCGCAGCGCTTCAGCGCGAGTAGGTGCCAGCCCCTTGAAGTCAACCTCATCACTGTCGTCACCCAGTCCCACCCCCGAGCCATTATCTAATTAATCTTCATCGATATCAGCTGCCGAAATATTGACACTGGCCTTCACTGAAAGCAAGGCTTTACGGCGATATGTTTGATCTCGCAGCTTTTTCAGTCCTTTTTTTTTACAGTGCCAAGAAGTTTCATAATGGGTTTCGAAGTAGGAAAAACATAAATTCCGAACAGCGAACAATGATATAATGATATAACATCCTATCTACTAATCATTCCGAGTCACCCTTCAAAAGAGCTATCGGATATTGGGTATCGTTGTAAATTACTGGAAAGGAACGCGGTCCGACATCTAGTCTCAAGCCGTTCCGATGGGAAGCGCTTACTATTAGTGTCGGAATTTTCCGCGATGGTTATAGGAAACATTGCTTCCCGTGTTTACCCGAATTTTCTATAACGGCTCGAGACTACGGTCCATCATGTATCATGGTCATCACGTATCATGATGTTTCACGATCCTTGATTGGCTGGTAGAAGAACCTGTCTCCGGGTAGCTTTTCAGATTGATATTACACCCCTTGATCCTGTATTCTCACTTTGAATTCCTGTGTCTAAGTGTCGTGTCCTGGCCACGCAGGTGATATGTACTCGACTGGAAAAGGTAGGTACCCTGTCATTCAAGAATACTTGTAATGACCTGTATTTGTCAACTCCCAGATCGCTCGAAAATAACTGAAATTAACTGTGGTCATGCAGTATACTCTGCTTTCTTCACTGCCGATGGCAAGCACGTATTCAGCAGCGGTAACGACCGGGCGATTCGACGATGGCAAGTAGATGACGGACGTGAGGTTGGCACAGCAATTCAAGCAGGGAATGCAATCTATGCAGCCGTGCTGTCGATGGATCGCAAATGGTTGGTGTGTGGGCTCACAGTACAGCCACACATCGGGGTTTGGAATGCGGAAACCCACGTAAAGGTTTGGGACATCTACGGACACACAAGCACAGTACAGTCTGTGGATGTTTCCCGCAACTCGACGACATTTGCCACCGGTGGGTCAGACAAATGCGCGTTCATCTGGAGCATTAGCACAGGCAAACAGCTCGTGGGCCCACTGCGACATTCCTCCACCGTGGTGGCAGTTAGGTTCTCTCCAGATGGTGCACGCCTTGCCACCGCTTCAATCAGAGGGTCGATCCGGATCTTCAACAGCGGCAATGGTCAACAGTTACTCGATATCCCGTGCTCATTCAATAAATGGGTATCCTCACCACTGGCCTGGTTTGCAGATGGTCATCAAATTTTTGCCATCTCTGGGTCGTTCAACGGAGCCAAGTGTTTCAACACCAATTCGGGGTCCTTGGTCGGTACATGGACTGTGCCAGGCGGTTCACTCCAGTACCCTTGTATCGCACCATCATCCAACCAAAAGTTTATTGCCGTCACCGGACACCGTTCACTGTCCTTTTGGGATGCCTCAACGCACCAGCAGGTTGGCCGTGTAATTGAGCACAACAGTGGAGTTTTCTCCATGGCACTCTCTCCTGGTGACGATCGTGTTGTGATTGGCGATGAAAGTGGAAGAGTTACTGTGTGGAGTCTCCGTGACATCCTTCCGGACTCGTACTTTACAAGACACGTAAGTGCTTCCGCTATTGCTAAATGTTGGTAATTCTAAAGGTCATCACAATCTCTTTCCCTAATCTCTTCTTTATCGTAAGTGTGTCTAGACCTTGGTTTCTTGCTTCACCTGACCCTTCCAAGAGCCACAGTTGCCGCTCATACAAACCAGTGATGCGACATTCGAAGAATGGTACCAGGGTGACTTGTCTCGAGTGGAACAAGTCCTCACAACAGAGGCGTTAAATCCCCCGAATGCTTCTCGTCATGCGCAAGTCCTCGCTCAACGCTCTCTCGTACGATCCCGTTTGAAACAGTACAGCCTGGCCATAGACGATGCAGAAAAGGTAGTCCTTCGATCCTCTTGAGACGAGTCTTGTATTCAATATTGCATACCAGTCTGTTGAGGTTCAGCGATCCGCTATTGGTCAGATAGCAATCACGATAGCTCGTGCTGGTAATGGCGAGCACGACGCCGCCATACGCATGTTTGACCTCGCGTTCACTAATGACCCCTCGACCAACATCAATCTCATATTGTTGATCAAGGTGTGGGATCATCGTTTTTACTGCTGCTTTCAATGCTGTCTAATTACATTCAGGCCATCGTTCTGTTCGAATGTGGACGACACGATGAGGCTCTTTCGCGTGTCAAAGACTTGATCAGCATTGTCAATGACAAGACGAAATATGTCACCATTCGGGTAAGTAACTGCCAGGATTGTCAGCACGAGATGATAATCAGGCTGGGCTCAGGCTCAAATGCACCTGCTACTCGCAGGCATGTCGTTGAAGGAAGGTCACCATGAGCGGGCCGCCGAATTGCTCGGGCGCGCAGGGGACGCAGTCATCCCTGAAAAATGTCCCGAGCTGGTCGTAATTTCGCTTGTAAGCTGTTTATTCTCTGTTCATAAGCATCTGGACCAACACAATTCGGAAGATGTTTGGGTGGAATTTTGATGGCCTTTCTCTCGCAGTCAAGGAGCATCTTCAGCAATGCATGAAGGCCTTAGAGGATATTGGTGACCTAGCAATGGAGTCTGAGAAAGCAGCAGAAGTCATTTCAAGTTACACTGCTGCGTTGTCTCTGAACCCATCGAATCCTGCGGGTCTACTAGTCAAACGAAGCAGAGCCCGGGCAATACAAAACTTGTGGGAGGATGCATTGAAAGATGCAGACGAGGTACGAGTTTTTTTTTTCCTCTCACGTATGAGAAAATAGTAAATTTGATCAAATCAGGCAATCAAGTCAGACCCACAGGATCCCTGGGGATACGAAAGAAGGCACGCGGCACTGCACGCTTTGCAGCGCTTCGACGAAGCAATTGGTACCCTGAACCACATGGTTTCCCTCACAGAAAATTCTCCCGCCAATTCGAGTACACAGTGCAAGTGTCACGGGGGCGGGGGAGATGCTGCACTCGCCCACCTTTTGGAGGATATCGTGGCTCGTTTGGGCGATGCTGCGGTGTTTGCCTGGACGGGCCAGTCTTCATCGTACAACAGCTGCCTTCCCGGCACCCTCGTCATCCATAACCAAGCCTCGCATTCTCCGCCTGCCATCGACGATGCTGAAATGGATGCGCGCGTCACAGAATTAAAAAGTTCGATGTCTCTTATAGATGCAGTGGTTGTTTATGACCGAGTCATCCGCTCGCCATCAACGCGGTTTGCCCTCCGGAGACTCTACCTGCCTTGCATCCTTTTCCCTGTCAAGAAGCTCGTCGTGAAAGATGCCGAGATTGGCGAAGAGAAGTGTTACCGTGCCCGGGTATCAGGCATCGGCTACGTTGAATTTCGGACGTCAGACAGGCTCTCGTTGTCGGAACCATGCAGACTCACTTTCGCCCATCCCTGGATTCGCGATTTGCGTGATCCAGCCGAGGAGGAATCTTGTGGAAGCTCGTCGGATAGCGAGGACAACTCATTGTCGTGGTCCGGTTCGAACGTGGAAGAAGAGTCTTTGTCTGCGGCACCAGCTTCTGAGACTGCGCCCGATGTGGCCCCGCCGCTGTCTGCAGGACCGCTCGCTACGATGGACCTCTGTACTCGAGCATTGCGACTAGTCGTTCGTCTGCAGCAGCCGTTCCGTGCGCTTTTGTTACAGCAACAGTCGCATGGAGAGTACAAGCGGGTGGCTGCTGAGCACGAGATCCTCGTTCCAGGGCTTGAACGCCACATTAGTTCTGCCAAGGACGTCCGGGTCGAAGTCGTGGAAATATTGTGATTGCTGTAGAATTCGGTCTCCAATCCCCGGGTGTGCTGATAGGCTGAAGTTCGCGCTTGGCGAGTTTAAGTACTCGATGTTATGCTTTTCCTATTATTTATATCTTTCTCGCCAATCGTGTAGCTTGGAAGTTCCTACCTGTATGTAGGCCCCGCACCCGACTCGGATCTCCGTCACTGCCAAGTTCTTTGTAACATACTCGCTCTTTTTTGCGCTCTTTCTTGCTGAGCGCTGAGCGTTGATGGCCGGGTCAGGCCTTCTCCAATGTAACCAATGTGGTTCAAGATCACAGAACACGAAAACCTGAAAACACATGTATGTAATGATCCATACTACCCTGAATGGTTTAGTCTGTATCTCGTGCACGAGAAGCCGCCGTATATCAATATGATTACGTCACATTAACTTCGAATCTTATGTCACTCGAATGCTCCGAGTCGGAGGAGGTGAGGCCACGGTGAGATGCTGTCTCCGACCGCATGGCAGCGCCAAAGCACCGCCGACAGGAACCTGAAAGGGTCTAAGACGTCTGCCAGCACCACCTGTGGCAATCACCTCCCTTTCTCTTTCCTCGCATCTCCCTTCCTCTGGCAGCAGGAAGTCCCCCCTCCTCCCCACGCGTGCCATCCCGAATTGCAACCAATCCATCGGGGGTCGCGCCCCATGCATGCCCCTGTCGCCTCTGCAAGCTAGCCAACTCCCTGCATAGGACGTAAGATTGGTAGTAGCTGGTACCCTAAACGACCTCGGACAGGCAGCGGACGGGATAGCGGTAGCCCCCTGACGAAGCCACGCAGGCTCGAAACCGCTACCCATCCCGCTCCCTTACCAGCCCGCTACTCGTATTGTACATCGTCGCCCGAGCGTGTCGGTGGCCCGGCCCCAATTCTCGGAGAGGGGCGCCAGACGGACGAGCCAGCAGATTAGACAGCCCGAGCATCCCTCTTCGCACATAGACATAGGACTATTATGGTGTCCCGCACACCTTCTTGCTCCATACGCAGTGCACAAGCACTCTCTCGTCATTATAGGGAAATGCGCTGGGACGCATATCAAGTATGGTATATATTTCGGTCATCATCAGCCTGGTGAGCATGATACGAACGAGCACAAGGTGGCATTATATGAAGTATATGAAGTGAGATGCTATAAATCGCAATCACAGCTTGAAACCGCCAGCAAGTCCCATCACATTCTCTGGGTCCACCTCCCCTTTGATCTCGTATAGCCTAGGTAGGTTCGAGCCATACAGTTTGTCCAGCGGCGTGTCGTAGATGGCATAGTTGGGATAGCTAGCTGCGTCGGGATAGGTATCGCCATGTTCGAGGGCAGCCGCTTGCAGCGTCCGTACGGTCGCTCGCGTCGCATCCTGCATCACTTGATCGTGTTCCGGCAAATCCCATGCAAAGTAGATAAGGGTCGGGAAAAGTCCTTGCGTACGGTCAGGCGGGTATGCCGTTGGAGTCGTATTGTGAGAGAGAAGCGTGGGGAGAAAAGGCTCTAGGTCGTAAGAAACTACTACCGACGGCGACACAGAGTCTGTCAACTTTTGTCCCCAGTACTGCAGTGGAATAAATCAGCAATTTGCACCAGGAATGAAACCAAGACTTGTTCCACTTACGAGAGTCTCGCTGACGATCGTTTGAAGAAAGGACGAGGAATAACTCGTGACAGAAACGGTGTCGTAAATGCCTCTGCCCATGTCGTTGGAATCATCTCTGCTTCGATGAGATATGTACTGACCGTGTACCGTAACTGGCGTTTGCGGGTAATGACGCGACAAGGTCGAGGTAGCTACGCGTCAAAGCGTCATTTTTGGACGATGGAATTGCCAAGAACTTGTCAAAGGTGCCAGGTGGTGGTGTTGGCGCATCATAGAAAAGCAGCAGGTATAAGTTCACCTACATTGACACAAACCAATCTGTTGAGTTATGTATTGAAAGAAAATGCCTCAAACATGGACTCACAGCACCCCCGATGTAGCCATAATTTGGAGCTATCGAAGCCTTTGGATCCGAGTAATTTTCAAGAAAATTGATCACCTCCTGGTTAACCTGGTCTACGACGTCAGGTTCATAGGAAATGAGACCACCCTTTACATAATGGGTTAACGTCAATGAAAGCAACCAGGAATGTGTGCATACTCACCCAAATTTGTGTTTGCGGATAACTCTTCAATGTAAACCTGGTCACAATTCCCTGAACCGACGATCAGCATAGATTCATCCGCAGAACATATCCACGTACAAAATTATTATGGCAACCCTAAGAAGAGAAGTCAAAAAGGTCGCCCAATGTTAGATCAGAATATATAACACACCTTGAGGGCAAAGAACAGGTCAGGACTTGATGTCTCTGTCACATCGAGGACCGTCCCATTGGGCATAACTAGTTCATAGGACTGCACAGTGTCAACTGTCAGACCATGTTGGTTGGTGAGATACGAATAACCTGCTCCGATGGTTAGAATAACTCCTTAATCGCAGAGGCGCACGAAAATACCTCCTCCGAGTGTAAATCCACCAACACCTACGCCAGGTGCACGTCCGCCGACGACAATCACTTCATGTTTCTCGAGAGCTGCGTAAACCTCATCCCAGATTAAACCCGTTCCTATCGTAACCGTCTGCGCCTCTGGATCATAAACAATGTCTCTGAACCTGTACATCGATATCTGTACTCCGCCAGTCGAAGAAAACGTTGGATTAGTGGCATGGCCACCACTCTTGACCTATAGGAACAAGTTAGACATCTGGAGTGGATAACTAAACATTTCCAACCGCAAAAGGAGTTCTTGTTCGGCCGAGAATGCGTAGCTAGACGGGTCATATTCAACGAAGACTCGGAGTGAAAGCCCCAGGGAGTGCCTACTGCGATTCCAACATCTGCGAGCGTACCGGGTTCAAACGAGCACGCCGCCATCTGAGTGCTCGACGACGCCCAGTGACTGATGTCCTGTTCGTAGCCAGGGGACTCTGCAAAATCTGAGCTCCAGGATAGGGAGAGACAATACCTGACACACCGGGATAAAAAATCTGTCAGGCACTGGAGACAGATGATGCAATCTCGTTGCACGTCGTATTGAATGAACGTTTGGGTAGCAAAGACGATCTTTGGGCATTGCTAGGATGTATGGACGCGATCGCGCAACCAAAGGTTGCGATTACAAAGAGAAGGGAGGTAGCATGAATCATGCTTGGCTAGAGGAGCTCGCCTGTTGAACGGCGGCTTATATCCTCTCCAGCTGCCAAAATTTGAAAAAAAGCATGGCCCTTACGGAGTGACTCAGTCCAAGCTCGAAGAGGATACAGTATGTAATATTTACTTACCCGGTCTGAAAACGAGTTAGACTGAACTTTGCCGCCAGGTACTTATTTATGTAGGTAATCTGGTACCGAACATGTTTCCTCGGCTGCCAGTGGTAACACTGGCAGTACGACATATTCGGATCCGAAGTGATGCTGTAACATAGTACATCTTCCAGGTTAATCGAGAACATAAGAAAGCGGGTGCATCTACCGCTGATGCGGCAGCTGGGCACGTCGCGTGTCGACTTGCGTGGGCACAGCATCGTGAAGGGGAAAGTGGTGGAGAGAAAGGAGTGTTATGTAATGTAGTGCTTATAGTACTTGAAATTGAAGAAAGTTGCCGCTGACGTAACTTGCTGTAAGTACTTCTTCGCTTCGATTTTGATGCTGTGTTATCCCTGAAAGCCTGTCATCAAGCTACAGTCGACTCTGAAATAACCCATACAGTCATCCCCCGGCACTTGCGACACCACCGGCACTTGCGACAATCACATTCAGAGAGCATGTACGCTATAAAAATTAGTACAATGGATTGTGCTAATTAATTCAAATGTTTCATACACAAACAATGTAAGATAGAAATGAAGTTACGAGCTGCCAGAGCGATGCCGGTGAGAGAGGTTGGTACAAGGTGTCCAATTTCTTATCCGTGGCAAGATATACCAAATATGGTAATGTCTCCAGAACATGCCGTATAGAGTGACGGTATATGGAAAACTGGTGAAGCCAATTCTCAAGCCAGGTGTTGATATTGGTTCTGATCATGATGGAGACAAATCATAATAAAGACGATGTAATGATAATCATAACGACGATTGATGCTGGGAATGATACTGGCATTGCGATAACTTGGTGATAACAATAAGGTTATCGCTTAGCTGATAATTCCCTTTTTTGCACTGTCTCAAGTGCTGGGGCATCCGTGATAAAGGCAAAATCCAAGTATTGTTTATCACACTTCGACAACACAACTGATGTCACTATATAATTGGGATCCCATCTGTATTTACCTATCACTACCTTCTACCGTTCTTTGATTTAGAAATATATGTGTTGTTGGGACTCGCCGGCCATTCGAAGTTTCAGTGTCGCAAGTGCCGGGGGATGACTGTACAGCGTTATAGGAAATTCGGGCAAACACGGGAAGCAAATGTTTCGCGCGGAACATTCCGATACTAAGCCTTCTGGCACGGTACGAGTCAAAAAAAAAGGAAAAAGAAAATCCGTCGTCGACTGACCGTATTAGTACGTACTTAAGTGATTCCTTTTTTGACTCCAACTCGGCCCGCCGTTGGCCTGGATAGAACATATTTTGCAGGTCTCTCGGTACCTGACGCAATCAGCCATTCCAGGGACATCTTGAGTGACGCCTATCACAGAACCGAATTTGTTCGCCCTCTCGGCCACTTCTGGTCTCAAACCGTATATGACTTGGAAGAAGCCCTTGTCCTCGGTTTCCGCATGCACAGAAACCTCCGCCGCTACCGTGCTGCCAGTGCTTTGTGAAGGAATTCCCGGCGCACGAAACACAAGAAATTTCGATTCCGGACGACTCGGATGAATCCGGTGGCGGCTTGGTCTTCAGCAGCTTCTTGCTGGTTGATTTCAAGGATACACTGGGTTCTGTCATGACTTGGATCGCCATGCACTCGACGATAACACAGGTGCAATAAATTACAAACCAAAGAATGCAGCCATCAAATCATTGCATTGTGTTTCTGCTATCGGCGTCGAGGTCGACCGATTACATGTGCAGTTTTGAGCGAGGTATCTCAGACGTGCTTTCCAAACCAAGGAGCCACATGAATGTAAGTATCCTTTAGTTATTGCGATAAACGTCCCCCACTGATGACACCTACTAAGTTCGATCTAGTTGTTGAACGTGGCGGAGATACCCAAGTGACTTTGGATCAGGCTTCTGGAATCTGCATCACTTCGAGAAACACAACGCACTCTTCATCAGTGTCGTTGATCTCGACCCCCGCGTACTGATTGTTCAAGGAGTCCTACACCCTGATGATGAAGTCCTGAACGTTGATAATCGCTTCTTGTTGTCTTCGACGTGTGCACGCGCACACAATTTTACCGCTGACCCAAATATGGGAGATAGCCGAGGTAAGACATTAATGATGCGTTCATAAAATTGTTCAGTCCAAAGCTAATCTCAACTGTATAGGTTTTATCAACGATCACCATGATCCATCTTGACGTCGACACACTTTCCCCTAGCTACTTTCTTTTACAGCATACCCGGCATACGCTGCGCTTTCCACCTCAGTAGCCTCAACCAACGATGGAAACCGACAAGAAGAACAAGTTGGCGTTCCTCTCGATGCCTGCACTGGCGTTGTACGTTGCAGGTCTGGGTCGTGGGTAAGTCTTTCACTACCCTTTTACTTTCAAGTTGGTTGTTTGTATGACGCAATCTCCAGAGCTTCTGATTTCACGACTCGCTGAGATATCGGTCCCGCCAAAGAAGGTCCATCTGCTGAAGCCGTAGCGTACGTTTCAATAACCGAGTGTATTCTTCGAAATCTACGGACCGCTCAGGGAGGTGCAGACCAGACGAGGCGAGGAGCCCGATATTGATTTCAGGAGATCTCCGCATATCAGGAGATCTACGTCCGCTTGACCCAGGACCCTCGACGGGAACGTACAAGAGTCTCCTGAGAGCACCTTGGACGCAGACGTTCATACATGGCGCGAACTGTTCACCTTGTCTTCGCTCGCTACCACAACCGAGGCTGAATCAGGGCCTTCAATGCCGCGAGCTCTGTTTCGCTGTGCGAAATACACGTCCTGGCTGATAAAAGAATTTTATTTTGCTGTGCTGGCCGATACTATACACAAGACCATCCGCACGACGCGTCTGCAGAGCATTAGTGAACTCCTTGACATTCGAAGTAGCAATTGAGGCAGGTTTTATTTCTGCTATTTATGAACGTCCTAACTTTCTACGTCACAGGAGCCATTCAGCCTCCATTGTACAATTCCATCAAATCGGACCCAAATGGCCCTACAATGGGATCCGGCGAGTTCTTGATCGCTGACATGTCCCTCGCGAGCGATAGTCTCAAGCATCTGTCCCCCCGTGAATGCCTCTCAAACAAACAAGAATCGTGTATGTCATCCTTGGGGTCTCTTTACCCCGTGGCCGTCCCGGAAAAGCTGTCCTGGGCGGATTTCGAGTCAGAAGCACTGCCAGCTCGCTCGGCATGAAGCGATGTAGGGCCCGCCAGAGCCATATCCTCGAATGTAGACATTGTTGACATCACCCCCGATGATTGGAAAGCCCGAGAAACCGCGCAAGCTAGCAGGATCTACTACGAGTGCACTGGTCGTGATCCATCTCGTACCTCGGAAATAAGTCGGGGCATTATATTGAATACATATATATATAACGCGTTAGCTTCATCACCCGCAGAAGAAAGGCATGACATACGAAGGAGAGCGCTTTGGTATATTTTCTGGATGCTGGAGAGCATCATCGTCGGGATTTTGGAATGGAAATCAGCGCTACTCGGACGGTGTGTGATGATAGTTGGCAGTGCATCAAATTGGATGACCGCCAAGAAGTACTGTATAGAGGAACGACTGTTGCTGCCATGGACTCCCGCTAGGTATTTTCCAGGAGCTCGACGACCCGGCTCGACCGTACCACCAACCTCTTAGAAAATCACGATACAGCACTCTCAAGCCTACTCCCAACTATTACAGTCGGTAATTTAAGTTATCTAACGGTCCTCGAAGGGCAAATGAACTCTCCTGAATCAAATTCATACACATGCAGTGAACATCCGCGAAGATTTAAGCGAGGTCCGCAAACCCGATCTGTAAAGTACTGGATTCGAACACACTGTATACGCCTTGTAGGAATGTCATCCCAATGCTCCAATATGCTAGGTCATGTGGTCAGAACGAGTCCATCTAGCGCCACAAATAGCGGTTTAGGAATCTCACCAACAGGCGAGCGCACGGCGACAATAGCGCTGAAACAACGGCGTGAACCTCTAGCAATTTGGTGAAGTCTGAGAACTTCGGGAGGGATATTAAACGTTTTTCCACCGAAGGTAAGGCCCAGTGTTGGGAAAGAGCGGCACGGTACTGCAGGTTGTCGATAAAACCAAGGTACCGGGCACATTGTAGCGGAACTCACGGCTATAGTAACCAAAGTCGGATCCATGTTCATGGAGGGTGCCACCAATGCGTCCGTACAATTCTGAAACCCGGTTCCAGTCTCCGAAGATGAAGGTTGCACCAGTGTCGAAAATAGTAGGTACGTTTTCCAGGATTTTATTGCCATCGACACGAACATCGTCCATGGACACCTGCCAGAATCCCTACATAAATGCCAATGTCAACAATATCCACTCTCGTCTTCCATTTCACTCACAGGAACTGTTACGCGTGCATAAGCGATGTCACCATTGTATAGCATACTGTTTGTTCCACCGACATACATCTCGGCCCCAGAAGAAGTGAGTTTCAATGAGAATGTCGGGTTGGTCACCTTCCCTTGCTTGACAAGCGATTCAAGCAGCGGAGAAGCACGAAATTGTGAGACGAAACTGAAAGCCAATCCTAATAAACCGTCTGCATGTCCATTGTTATTTATCCTGGAAGAAGTGTACGATGTTGCAGAACCAAAGGCCTGAGGGTCTGCCTAGCTTGGCGTTAGAATTCAATCATTAATCATGCTCATAAATGTTACAAAACATACAGTTAATCCAGCGATGGATATATTATCAGTATATATATCACCATTGACGATGACTCCATCCATATAGTTGAAGTGAAATGGCGGACCCTCGTACCTGGCAGATACGGATGATTTGGGGTCCCAGAGGTCGCGATCTGGAGAAATCCCACTACAGCCTGTCTGCAGCACCCACATATCGCTGTGTTGCCAGTAACTTGGACAAATACATCTATACGAAAAAAAAGAAAGTACCCACGCTGATCCAGTGTCTATGATGACTGTGATATAGATCAGGGTAAACATACATCAGAATGATAAAAGGAGAATCTACCCTTCAAGATCTTGGCAGGAGTGCCAACTGAAATCTCGCCAATCCAAAAAATGGCTTCGTTGCCATGCAGCAGCGGGAGGCTAGCGCCACGCCGTTCGAGTCCGGACTCGTTCCGTGTCATAGCGAAAGGATGCATTGTCCCCGTGTTCATCTCGTAATTGTCTAAGCCAGTAAGGATCTTCCTGAAAAAGCCTGAGCAGACCAGATGGAATGTTTCAATGTTCCACGTACTCCCGGGCAGATATTCCATGAGAGGTGATTGTGTCTAGATCAATGCTTTCGTTGGAGTTCAAAATGGAAGAGTGTCTGGTGAGCGGTATGGCGATGCCACCCGCCTTCCAGTTTGGTATAGGTTTTGCAGCGGCCAGAGGAACCAGTCTGCCGGCGACTGCAAAACTGGTTATTGTGATTAATCGCATTG
>JBBPPY010000676.1:0-17890 GCA_038092195.1 Leccinum barrowsii
CCGTCAGGACTAATCCTTGAATGTGATTTGCATCGCAGGGCAACCCGCTCCTTTCAACACCAATGGCACCTCCAGCCCGCCACCCTTCTCGCCCGGTTCTGGCTCGGGTTCATCGTCACGAACGGTATCCACCGCTTCCGACTCTTCTACAGCTTCTTCACAGCTTGGCCCCCCAATGACCCGTGACGACGTACGCATCATATTTGGGAATATCGGCGATTTGGCAATGTTCTCAGATCACTTTGTCGACCGCTTGGAGGAAGCCCTCGGTGGCGCCCTCGACGGCGGCGGTGGCGAAGATAAAGTTGGAGCATTGTTCCTTGAGATCGTAAGTGTGCATATTCTCTGTCTCTGCATCGCTGATTCACACATTGTCGGTTGTTGTGCACAGATCCCAGCCCTCGAACCCCCTTATAAGACATACATCACTCGTCACCCGACCGCGCTTGCCCACCTCAATTCCCTTCCTCCCTCTTCAACGCTCTCAGCTTACCTGTCTCACACCCGGACGCTCGCATCTTCGCTGACTCATGCCTGGGATCTTCCATCTCTCCTGATCAAACCGGTACAGCGGCTTCTCAAGTATTCCCTGCTTCTTGGTGCCATCATAGACGCCACTCCCGACTCTCACGGTGACCGTCCGGCACTCGTAAAAGCTCGCGAACGAATGGAGGAAGTGGCCAGAAGCGTCAACGAGGACCGTCGGCGTTGGGAAGTCGTGCGCGAGGTTCTCGGAGGTGCTCCCATCCCCATTTCCAACGGGACGGGCAAATCAAAGAAAGGAAATGGCACTGTCAATGTTGGCGTGGGTGCTGCCGCTTCTGCACACCTGAGTCGGATAAAGACACTTCGCGTGCCTAAGAATAGGGATGTCGTGGAGAACGCTTCCGATAACGCAGAAGCTGTCGAGGTGGCAAGATTGGAAGGCGAGTTGCAGCGGTATGCCGTGTTCTTGGATAGGCTGGCCAAAGATGTCAGGGACTGGCGGCTCACTATGCGCCACGCGTTGGTCGCGCTATGGCAATGGGGCATCACTTTTGGTGCCGTACTGGGGCTCACCCCTTCGCCGGCTGCGTTGGACGAGTCCTATGCCGGCGAGGAGCCTGATTCCGAAGGACGATCGGAAGCTTACGATGCCTTCACGTTGTTGTTGGCCAGTCTTCCGAGTCTCTGTGCGGACATCGAGCAAGAACTGCAGAACTCGTTCATCCCTTTCCTTTGCGACCTGAAGGGTATGATGGAGCCCCCGACGAAGCTCCTGAACGCGATGCACTCACTCGAGCCGCTGCACGTCGCACTCCTTCACACGCCCTTTCCGCAGTCTAAGTCTCGTCGACCGGCGACCGCCCTGTTGACTGCGTCGCAGTCCTACCTGGCCTTGCGCTCTGCATTGTCATCCGAGTTGCCCATCCTTTTGCGAGCGATGAACAAATCGACGGGGTTGGCGGTATATATGATTGCCGAGCGCCAGGCGGCGTTCTATGCTGCTGTGGGAGAGCGGTGGGCTGAGCTATGGGATGCGCTCAGGGTGGATGGAGAGAGATGTGGTGCAGCTGAGGAGACGTTGCGAGTGTGGTGGGAACGATGGGGCGATGTCGAGGGGCGACTTTCGGTAATGAAGATCGCACACAAGGACAAATGGTGGGCGGAGCGAGAGAAGGAACTGCGGGACCAGGCTGCGAGGGCTGACAAGGAACGAGAGGGTGTCCGGGAGAGCAACGGGAGGGAGCGACCGACGAGGAAGTCGACCGCGCCATCGTCGGCGATACCGACGCCCGAGTCTGGACGTTCATCCACACACCAAGCATCGTCGATCCCTTCGTCACAAGGAAAGCGGCATCAACACCAGCTATCGGGCGATGCGACGTCTGCGAACCGCAGACGCAGTGGCAGTACCTCGGCCACCCTGCAGCGCCGACCATCTGATGAATCCCTCCGCTCGGGCAAGTCGACCAAGTCGAATGGCAAGTCCAGCCGGAGCAGTCGAGCGGACGACGAGCCGCCCGTGCCCGTGCCTCGTCTCAAGCCCAACTTTGCCCAGGTAAACGGCATTGGGCCACAACGAAGGAAGAGTAACCCCGCAATCTCGCCCCTGCAAGCGACGCCATCGCAGTCTTCGCAGGTCTTTGTGGACTTTGAGAACCACTACCCGCCATCGCCGCTGACCCTCGACATCTTCGATGCCGAGGAGCTGGATTCGGAGTATCGTGGACGGACTCGACGACGATCGAGCCTCAAGAGCAAGCTTACCGACACATTCCGGCCCACGCATCACCGTCGATCGTCTTCCGTCAAGTCCCTAGGTGCACCGTCATCGCTCGCACCGTCATACCACTCGTCAGACGCACCTCTACCACCATACTCCCCTTCGCACAACCCGCAGACGCAGACGGCCAACGGCTCTGGGTCTGCTCATCAGACACGTCCATCGCCCACGCTCGCCGCCACTCGCGCGCTATACACCACCCGGGCGATCCACCCCTGCCTCCCGCCTACTGGTGTTTCCTATCGCGGCCTTCCATTCTTCCAGCTCGTGTATGGTGATTCGTTTGACGTCTTGCGCGAATACGGACATCCTTCGACGCACGTGGACCTCCCGCTTTATGTAGATGACGGGGAGGACTGTCTGCTCCTTGTGCGGGCGAGAAGTAAGGGTGGTGGGTACGAATCGGGCGATGTGGGTTGGGCATTGGCGAGTTTCTTATTGCCTGTCGACTGAGTCAGCAACGTGTTGTTGCCAGCACACTGATGGGGCATGCGGTGGAGGATGTTACTGCCTGGTTGGATATTTTTGGAATTGCTTCGATACGCGCGCTGGCTCTTCCTTCTCCCTTTCACTGCCCCCTCCCTCCTCACCACTGCATTATCTATCTGTCGTTACGAACGCACGCACGCATGCCACACACCCATTCGGAGAACATGGATAGACCCGCACACTTGATTTTTGCCTACCCCTTCATACCCCATAACCCCCGCGACCACCCTGGGCCATACCTTCCCACACATCGCCCCCGTCGCACACTATGGATTGAAATATCGTGGCATGTCTCATAGGCTGACGAGGCTAGAGCTTTTTTGGTGTTCTCTACATCCATCATACATACATAGACGTCTTGTCCTAATCACGATTCCTTTGTGTACGCTTGACTGTATTAGCATCGCTTTGCTGACTCTTTTTTCTCCTTATCGCGTTTTACACTTTTTCGGTGCATGCATTTACCTTTCTTCGACTTCGTCTCATACCTCCTCGTCCCCTCCCTTTTTCGTTTTCCAGTTGTCCAGTTTTCTTGGTTTTGCCGTCCGACGGTGTTCGGCGTGTAGCATATGACATAGGTGACTTCATTTGACTGATATCGATCAACTCGTACCAGAATACATGTATACGACACAATTTGTGGAATAAATGGGTCTCATGGGCCCGTCTGGGCTGCACGAGATATGATCACTACCGTGACAAGTCATCATTTCCAGCCTCGGCGTTCTCCATGAGCGGCGTTCTCCGATTCCAAATTCGAGGAGAACAAATATTAATCCGCACGTTCGGGCCTGATACGGTGACAACAGACGGGCTTGCAATGCCTCTCTTCGCATGCGGTGTTGACGGCATAATTTGACTTCGTATGGTGGTGGTACATATGGTGTTTCCGTGCTCTGCGTAATACGTATCGGTATTGATCATATCTGATTACCGGAACCAAAAATCAAAACAAGTCCGCCAAGCTAAGCTTGTGGACAAAACGGAGGTAATTTTTGACAGCTTGGGGCTTGGCTTGGGGTCTTTTTATGTAACTTGTACATGTCCCAATACCCTCCGGCTGGACCATGGGTTTCTTCAAGGCTCGGGCCGTAGCCTATTGACAAGCACGACGGGCTGCGGCATCAATGCATCATACTAGTGGGGTTTCGTCGTGTCGTCATTGACGTTGCTCCCACGGAATAGAGGTCACTAAACCGTTGTTAGGAGTCACGCGAAAGGTTCAATCGTACCTGGTCCTCGGACTGCTGCTCTCATGCCCAGAGCTGTCGGAGCTCTCTCTCCTCTGTGTTTCTACTTACCTTTACTGACACCAGGTCATCAGACGCCGTAGTGCACACATGGATGCTAAGGGATATCTATAAGTTCCCCTGAGCCACAGCGTTCTCCCGACCAGTCAATATTTGCGCTAACCGTTTACATAAGTACCCACAATACGAGCTTGTGAAGGCAGAAACCTTGCTTGATCGTTCCCACGGTCATCGGTGTTGGAGAAACCAGTATTAGTAACTCCGACTCCACTCTAGAACCACCTCCGCGACGTGTTAGTACGATCAGCGAAAATGCTGACTTGCCTTGCACTTCTCAGAACTTCTTGCACTATGTAATAGTGGCTTGTGCAAAATCACGGAACGATACCCTCAAATTACAGCATCAAATTGGCACGCTTATCTGATGTGCCGAAAGTCAAAAATCGGACGACAGCGCAGAAAATTCTCGTCTTTTGTGATGCGGCTTTTGTGGGGCACCGGGTTCCGCCAACTTCAGGAGATTTTGAACGAAAACTGAGTACGTGTTTAAAATCAATATCCAAGCAAATAGGCATGGGCATTATAATACTCCTTCATTTTGTGAAGGAATAAAAAACTGTCCATCGATTGAATCAACCAGGTACTAGTGACAACATGAATCTTGAATGCCAAATCGGTACCACGTACAGGTGGGTAGTATTATTATTTCGACTCTCACTGACGAGTGTGGAAGGTACTAGTACATAAACTTGGCGTTTTCGTCCCGTGCGTCACATCATAACCGCACTGCGCTTGGTTTAATCAGAGCTAACCACGTCAAAGTGCACGATGCAGCATGTAAACCAAGGGGTACGGCAGATATGCCAAATCGGTACCACGTATAGGTGGGCACACGACCAGTCGTTCTCAAAATTATCATTATTTCGACGACTTAGTGTGCGGAAGGCACATAAAGCTGGCGTGTACGTCATCACAACCGCACTGCCCTTGGTTTAATCAGATAACCACGTCAAAGTGCACGATGCGGCATGTAATTCAGCGGGTAGTACCGGCAGATACACGTACAAAAGCCTACAGAGTACGAAATAAAGGTATCAGCAATCCGATTTGCATCGGGTCTGAATCACATGAATCGACCGACCATATTTGGCCTTTCGGATGAAGCCACGAGCGGTGTGCCCTGCAATCTGATAGTACTACATACTACCAACCGCTTATCATTCAAATTTATTGAATATGTCCTGGAGGGGTTTTCAAGACGTTTCTGGCTGCTTCCAGAAGTTATGGCGAACACGAACGATGAGTGACGCGAGCGAACTACCTATCCTCTTCGGTTAATGACAAACAGATCGTGCGCATCAATGAAACCCAGATGCGGCCGCATCAGCTGCTGCGTTTTTTTTGATGGGCGACACTCGGAGCCATCCCGATATATATATATGCACATTCCACAGAAGATTCCTATCGCAGCACGAGGTTGGTGGACCCTTGGGCCTTGGCAGAACATTCCATCGTACCTTGCCTTTCATTCAACGCGTGAACATAGTCGAGGGTGGGGCTTTCCCATGCCAAGTTTGGTTTGGATAGAACGGGCCCGAATATGTGGCGTCGTGACTCCCCGTCACTGACTCAATTTGCGCTCTAACCTTTTGGTCGACAGGAAATTCATGGCAGATAGAATCTCATGGAAGAAATAACCAGGCTACCCATAAGGGAAGATGAGGTGAAGGACCAGACAAATCGCTCTTTCTGTTTTTCTATTGACTTCCTTGCCATTCTAGAACACACAGGCGACCGCGTGGTTGTTCATTACCTAGCACAAATTCGCCTTTTGCACCCAATTATTCATGCAACAGAAACGCACTGCTACTAGTGGCTCGATCTATCCCAAAGTTTGTGTCCCTGCGTTTCCGCACACCGGGTCTACCTGATGACCTGGAAGGCACCAACAAAAACCATGATGTAAAGTGAACAATTGCAATGCTTTGGGGGTCGAAGCATGGAGGGAGAGTTAAGGCCTTGCTTTGCTTCCTTCACTTTTCCTTCTTTGTTTTTTATGACAGAATACCATGGGTCGCCTTCCGACCATTTCAAATCGGTCTTTTGACAGAGTCTCAATCACGTCATAGCGTCGTAGCGAGCACGTCAATAAACAATGGTGCGGACTCATCAGGTCCAGAATGTGTCCCACTGCCCCGAATCCTCCAATCAGAACTCTCAGATTATAACGAAAAAGGATAATCCAGGGTTGCTTCGCTTGCCCAAAGGAGTGAAATCCCTGATCACGTTGGTGGCGTCTTAGTACTAGGTTACCGATTAAGTCATCATAGACCATGTGCACGATGGGTCCGTACACCTCGGGTTTCCGGGTGGGAGGGGGCAAAGGTGGCTGACGGTCGGTCCATTTTCCCACCCAGGCCACATGATTGCGTAGAGCAACCCATGCCTGAGGCGGCGGCGTGCATGCGGTCGCAAGCACCCTTGAATGACAGTAGTTTGTCATTATCGGGATGGGCTCCAGGGACGGCGGTGGGAACGAGAACAGTATATTCGGCATGCAACAAACTTTGGAAAGAAAACGGGATTCCGATTCCTTTTTGAGAAAAAAGAAAGAAAAGTGGGGAAGGCGGGAGAAGAATGGAGAAGGACGCCGCTCGATATAATACAACACAAATCACGAAACAATCACATTGAAGGAAACGCATACACCCCCCTTTTTTCCGAACAAAGGACACAAGGAAAACATGGAAAACAAGCATCAGGATAAAGCAGGAGCATGATAGCGATTAGAACCGAATGTGTTCGGGCTCGTGTTCCTCAGGTGGGACAACTTCACCCTTGGCGTCGAGCGGCCAGAGCGAGTATTTGAAAAAGTTGGTCGGGTCATACGTTTCCTTCACTTCGCACAGCCTCTTCCAGTTCTCTCCGAAGCACGCCATGACGCGGTTCGGCTGTTCGTGTCTCCCTAGGAACTGCTCATAGAGTTGGAACACCTCTACACCATCGAGCACGAAAATACTTACACTGGGTAAAGGACCACCGACGGTGACAGGGGTGAGTGTTTCGGAAATCCACTGAATTCAAGCAACACATCGTGAGCAGACCGAAGGGGTAGAAAGAAGGAACGTTATCACACGTGCCTCTTCGGCGGACTCGACGCAACGTGGATCCTCAAAGTCGATGTCCCATTGATGAAGTGCAGTAACGATAAACGATGCTTGACGCTGCGACTTTGGCAAGCAGCTGTCCTCGAAGTCGACCAGGGCACCGCCAGCGAGCTCGAAGAGCCAAGCTGCGCAAACACAACGTTTCCATCAGCGGAAGTTGACCCCAAAGATGTCCACAAGTTACGTACTGCAACCAATAGGTGTGTCGGCGAATTGCAGCACCGTTTTGTTGATGATATCATCGGGAAGTGAGTTGATCAGGGCGGAGCGAATGTACCACTTGTTTCCGGCTGCGTCCGCGTGCCATCAATCATCCCTTCTGCATTGAAGGTGGGCGTTGATGACGTACCATTGCCTCTCAGCACTTGTGCAACACTGTCTTGTTGATTCAGGAAGGATTTCTCGTCCACTTCGTTTAGCAAGCAACGTTCACCGTCCCAAGACGAGATGGCCTGAAGAAACTCTTGCCCCTTGACTTTAGGCCCGACGTAGCATATTTGGATGACGACGAGGGAGTCTTGGCCAGCAGGTCCTGCAGTGAGGAGAACATTTGCATAGAGTTCGCGTGGTGCACCCTTCACACAATCACGGAAGTGCTTGATGAGAGATGGCGCAGTTGCTCGGTGAAAACGACTATGGACAAAGAATTAGTCAGTGAATAAAACCACAATCAGTGTCGGTAATACTCACTATACGAGACTGCCAGCGAACACCACAGGAACAGGGAAGGCTTTGGCTTTATATCGTGTAACGACACCGAAAGCCGGACCGGCTCCGCGAAGCGCCCACCAGAGATCTAAATTACCGTCAGTGGTCTGAACCAATACAACAGTGGGATGGACTAGCCTGGATTTTCTTTTTCGCTGGCGATCACGATGCGCCCATCTGCAAGCACCACCTCAGCCTCGACCACATTGTCAATGCTTAGTCCGCGAAGACGACCAAGGAAGCCGAAACCTCCAAGGAGCATGACAGCAGAACCGGCTGGATGAGCAGCGCTAGAAATTAGGCATTCAGTCATGATGATCCTCCCGACATTTCGGGCAAGACGGTACATACAAAGGGATGTGATATGGCACAGCGCTACGTCCGCCTGACAAGGATTGCGCTTCCAAGGGGTTGGCGGCACAAAATTGATCAACCTCCTTTTGCCTCATTCCTGCACCAAAGGTAACATAAGCATGCGAGTGAATAGGGGTTGCGTAGGTGAGCATGTTCGGTTCGGAGGCGAGGAATGCGGGAGAAGCAAACATTGAACCGGGTAATTGCCGCACAAGTCGGGACGTCGAAGGCGCGGGCGGAGGATCCTGGATTGGGCCGTCGTCGAGATACCCAAACGGATCTGCAGCTACTGAGGGGGAGCACACGAGAGGCTGGGAAGAAGGAAGGGGGAGAAATCCCGGTGGAACGGTCGCTGACTGGTTGGTAGCACTGCCAGGCGGTAATGTCCAAACAACGTCGCTAGGTACCGTAGAGCTGAGAGCGCCCTGAGGCGGGGCTTCGTCGCCCGTAGGAGCATCATCCAACCTTTGCCGATTGGTCGGACGGAAAGGTTGGAAACCGTCTGGATGTAAAAACGCTTCGACCAACTGGGAAGACGCAGAATACAAACGGAGCTCTGCGTCATCATCTCTTCTACGTTTGCCACTCGCCGCCGCAATATCCGAGTTGTTCGCCGCTACTCTTCCCTTACCCTTGCTTCCAGGCGGCGGCATGCTTCTGATACTCGTAAAGGTCCCATCATCTTTTGGTGACTCGATTTCTGCTTGGACTATCTTGCTGAGATCGACGATGATATCACCACCGACGGCCCAGCCAGCAGTACCGTAACCGCCCGCTTTCACAGAGATGGAGAGAGAGTGGGCTTGACAGAAACGGATGATTCTAAAAGCGTGGGGTGTGGTGTCAGACGCAGATGTACACGTGTTCCCGATGTGTCCTTGGAACTCACTGGCTGACGTCTTGAGCATCCAACGGGCACGCAACGGCCAAGGAGGCGATCTTGACGTCGCCGTTGAACATCTTGGAGTAGTGCGCGAAACTACATGTATTGATATGAGCGACTCGGAAGGTCAAGGTCAAGGTCAAGGTCAGACACCTACTTAGGATCCGCTGGGAGATGGACAGCGCCACGTATGGCAGCTGAGAGCTCTGCGACGAGCTTGCGGGATAGGCCAAGGGGAAGAGTCTGCGTGTTTTCTTCAGCCATGATGATGCAACGAAGATGGAAATGGGAGTGGTGCAGAATGCAGACAGACGACGGTCTTTTAAGGGTATGGTGGACTCCTAGATCTTTGGTCTTGATTTTTATGGACAAATTTCCGCAGGGAGTCAGGTGAACTAGTATGACGTGAAAGAAAGACACAGGAATTATTACCACCGAATTCGCGAACTTATCGATCTGCTACAATGCGGACGAGGCGGTGAAGTCGCTAGCCCCTCGAAGATCTTGGCCCATCTATATGTGGAAACACGGAAGGTCCATCAGAAATAGTAGTGTGGGTAACGCTAAGGAGTTACGTTTTACCCATATGTATCAATTCCGAATAACCGGTTTAGTACTCCAAGCCAAACTTCATAACGCCTAAACCAGGAACCACGAATAAGCCCTAGACCTCATTTCTTCAGGTGCTGCGCACTGCGCGAGCAGTATTCAACCCTATCTGTCCTTGTAGAAGGCGGTCCGGTGGTGCCCACCCTCAAAATTTCAGCACCCATGAGCACCACTGTCAGTATTTGGCAAGTATTTGGAACCTACGAATTCATGCCGCAAGCGGTGTCAAGTTTCTCCGCGGCCGTTTTACAAGATCGGCGCTGAGAATACCGGATCCCGGGCCCATGGCGGCATGCCATATCCGAGTGACACCCACAACACGTGCGAAATTATCCATTCCTCGACAGAATGAAAGTCACGTTGGCCAGAAATGCGAGTACCAGGGCAAGAATTGGATTCCCTGCCCGCATTTCGGGCTCAATTCTGATTGTTGGGATAAATAGTTGACTTATTCACTTAAGCAATTGGTGCCGATTCTCATGGGTGTTTGAAGGTGATGCCGCTGTCACATCAAAGAGCAGATTGGATACTCTACGGAATCAAATGACAGGTGGTGATCTACATCATCATTGATGTGTCTTCCTTCAAATATCATCACGAGCAGCGACTGACTCATGGCCAGTGGCGGCAGTTGAGAACCATGTTCAAATTCCCTGTTGACCATTGGAACTACATATCATTGGAGCGGGTAAACAGTTCCATCGGTCCGAATCGCAAACTCAATCGCGTTGTTACGTTTGCGATCCTTTATTTATAGTGAAATGACGCTGCGCACGCAAAACGCCACCCCATGTATGAGCGGACACCGTTAATGAATGTCATTCTGGAATTCTGGAAGAATAAGAAGGGTGTTGGAGTGGATGCGGAGCGGCATGAAAGAACATGACGGCGAGTCTTTTCACCTGCTACCTCATTATCTAATCGCCGTTCTAGGGTTTCACTCGTATGCGGACGCTGTGCTCCAACTTTGAGCTCTTTGTACATACATATTATCGTGGGGATGCCGGCATTCTTGAAATAAGTAGCACCATTGGGTGCAGTTACTTAAACAATCCCACGCGGTGATCGAGATCACCCGTTTGCGACAACAGCTTCATTGATCACTTCACCAAGCCTCGGTGGTAATTGGGGCTTGAGGGGGGAATGAGTGTCATTTCTGCCGGCGATACGGTGGTACCGTATTTCTTCCGAATAAAGGAGGCATACGAAATAAAGGAGGCGTACGATGATTAAATTTGGATTGCTGCCGGCCATGGGCATTGCCAATCGGCAGAGTGTAGCCTAGACTGCATTCGAGGACGCGGTGCAAGAAGTCGACTATTAATTTGATGTGGTCTCATGACCAGCCTCTCAGTCACTGATAACGCCAATCAGATAACAACTCGACATTGTCATGATCCGGGACAGTCTGGAATGCGATAGGCAGCTATGAGAGCTGGGAATTCTCTGGAGAAGGTTATATGAAGGGTCTAGCTTTAGATACTTGACCTGTTAAATAATAAGACGACGATAATACCTTCTGAAAAACCTCAACCTAGGTATACATAAAACTTTGTTTTCGAGTACAGATGAATTGTGCATCTGAGTCCGCCTACTGGCCGCATTCAGTCGAGGTCTGGTACAATGGATGAAGGGCAGGTTTCCTCTCCATGTAAGCGGAATTCTGTGTCAAATAATGATGCTCGCTCCCGTCACCCTGTACAAACCGTTAGATAGATAGGAGAGCAAGGCAATATAAGACGTGTCTGACGATGGGGGAATTCGGAAAGCCAGGGTCGAAGGGAATGACGCTCTCCACATACTGAGTCGATGTGTTTGGGAGTGAGCACGATCTCGAGCGCCTCGAGGTTGGACTATAGGATGTTCCACCGTTTGCGGCTGCCCACAATCTTTTTGCATCACATACGCGATCGCCATAGCAGTGACTCGGACTCATGCTTGGCACCGACTTCCTTTGCGACCTTGGTCATGCTTTACTGACCGCCATCGAACTTCTCCTCGTTTCTCTTCCGCTCAGCGCTAAAGAAAGTACGGTTCTTCTCGCCCGACCGCTCACGTTTCTGCTCGTCCTAGTCGCTACGGAGCTTTCCGCCTGCTAGGACGCTCCAATGAGCCAAAGCTATCCCTGCGCTCAAAGGAGCGTTCCAATATCATTCAATTGACCTTGGTAGATGACGAATGGTGTCTTACCGTGATCGCGAGTGTATTGGTTCGCTTGTGACACCACTCAGGCGCAATCGGTACGCATTAGAATTGATGCGCGGGGTAATTTCGAAGCCTTGATCCTATCCAGAGTTGTACCAGTTTAGGTCCTTCGCCTTTGGACTCGGAACGTTCGAAGTGGTGTGGGTTTCGGAGGAAGACAAAGTCGCCGAGTTCGAATAAACATGAATGCCGTCCTTTGTTGTAGACGCGGGCTTGCCCAGGCCTATCTCGTGCGCGGCTGATCGCTTTCTGGGCCATGTCTCTTTGTATCCATAAGACTGAGATTCTTCAAACAAATTGTGGTGATGAACGTTTGGCCGCATCCAGAAAAAAAGCCGTTCTTGGTTTGAAGCGTATTTACATCTATTTACATTACAACAACTCGGGACAAAACAGAGCCAAGAAGCTAAGAATCACTTCCAACACAATACCCAAGATTCTCCGAACAATGACATATCAACATGATCAGGTTGATAAATTTTACCAGTAGATATGATCAAGGAGTGAGTGGGAAGGTGAAAGTCCGAGTCATACCTATTCCAGGGAGAAATCCAACCAAAGACAGCACCGTTTGAAGACTGAATCCATCCCTCTCGAATGTGTAAATCACCAAAGAAAACAAGCTCATCCACCCTCCATATCTTGATGGATTTGTCATGAGATCCAGAGACAATGTGATTCCCATCAGGTGAAAAGCTAACAGACTTGACTGAAGATATATGCCCTTCAAATGGACCTGCCACACTATGACCATTGGTGGCATTCCAGACTCTGATGGTCCTATCATCAGCTCCAGAGACAATGAGAGTTCCATCAGGTGAATAGGCAACAGATTTGACTGAGTCTGTGTGTCCCACAAATGGATCTGCCATAGTCTGACCAGTTGCTACATTCCAGATTCTGATTGTCTTGTCCCTTGAGCCAGAGACAACATGAAATCCATCAGGGGAATAGCCAACAGAGCACACTGACGATGTATGCCCCTCAAATGGACCTGCCACAGTCTGACCAGTAGGTGCATTCCAGATTCTGATAGTCTTGTCTCTTGAGCCAGAAGCAATGTGGGTTCCATCAGGTGAGCAGGCAATGGAAAGGACAATATCTGTGTGGCCTTCATATGGATCTCCTACAGCCTGACCAGTGGCTACACTCCAAACAGTGATGGTCTTGTCCCAAGATCCAGAAATGATGTGATTCCCATCAGGAGAAAAGGCAACAGAGGTGATGATTGATGTGCACTCTCCAAGTGGATCTGCAATTATCTGACCAGTGGTTGCATCCCAAACTCTAATGGTGTAGTCATCAGAGCCAGAGGCAATGCGAGTTCCATCAGGTGAATAGGCAACAGACTTGACCCAGTCTATGTGTTCATCAAAAGGACCTGCCACAATTTGACCAGTGGCTGCATTCCAAACTCCAATGGTTGTGTCATTTGAGCCAGAGACAATGTGAGTTCCATCAGGGGAGTAAGAAACACAGTTGACACAGTCCATGTGGCCCCTGGACTGGAATGGATCTGCTATTACTTGGCTAGTTGCTATTTTCCAAACTCTGATGGTTTTATCCCAAGACCCAGAGACAATGTGAGATCCATCTGGTGAAAAGGCAACAGAGTTGACTTCATCCATAGTATGTCCCAGAAAATGGTCTGCCACAGTTTGACCAGTAGCTGCATTCCAAACACTAATGGACCTGTCCCAGCATCCAGAGGCAATGAGAGTCCCATCAGGTGAATAGGCAACAGACTTGATCATGGACATTGGTTCCTTGAATAGACCTTCCACATTTTGACCAGTTGATGCATTCCAAACTCTCATGGTGTCATGAGATCCAGAGACAATGCAAGACCCATCAGGAGAATAAGCAACAGAGTGGACAAGGTTTGTGTTTCCATGAAATGGGCCTACCACAGTCTGCCCAGTGACTGCATTCCAAACTCTGATGGTACAGTCCCAAGAGCCAGAGACAACATGAGCTCCATCAGGTGAATAGGCAACTGAGCTGACTGAGCCTGTGTGCCCTTTAAAAGGTCCTGCTACAACCTGACCAGTGACTGCATTCCAGACTTGAATGGTATTGTCCTTGGAGCCAGAGACAATGGAAGACCCATCAGGTGAGAATGCAACAGAGTTGACTGAGTCTGTGTGTCCCTCAAATGGTCCAGCTACAGTCTGACCAGTGGATATGTGCCAAACTCTAATGGTTTTGTCTGTGGAGCCAGAGACAATGAAAGTTCCATCAGGTGAAAAGGAAAGAGAGTTAACAGAATCCATGTGTCCCTCCAATGGCCCTCCCATGATCTGTCCAGTGGCAGCACTCCAAACCCTGATGGTTTTATCCCTTGAGCCAGAGACAATATGAGCTCCATCAGGTGAGTAGACAACACAGTTGACACCATCTGTATGTCCCTCCAGGGTATGGATCTCAGAAGGCCAATCAACTGGACATCCTGATGTAACTGAAATATGCTTTTGGAGATGACCATTCCAGAGTGCACAAAGTGGAGAGCTGGAGGGAGTTTGGGCCATAGCTGATAAATAGAGATGGGGAGTGCATTCTCTCAGAACAGGTGAAAACACTTTGATGAATTGGGATGCTTCTGATGCCAGGTTAGCAATCTCTTGGCCCTGGAAATATTTGGCTCAATAGTGATCATGTAAAATCAAAGATAACCTTACCTTGGCCCATCTGGTCAGGATGGTACAGGTCTCTATGGCAGATAGAATGAATGACAATGGGGAGGAAAGGGAGAGGAGGCTGATGGCTTCAAGCCAGTAGGGAAAAGAGTTCTTGAAGAAGAGGGTGACCTCATCCAAGAGATCAGGGGGGCACTGAGCATGCTGCAAGTGAACCATCCAGTATTGGCAAGAGTACACCAAGTGGATAGGAATTTCCTTCTTCACTCGACACAACAGATCAGGAACAGCAGTATTCTGTTTCCGAGAGTCCTTGAGGCCACATATGTTGAACCTGAGCTTAGCTCGCATGCAACCAATCATTGCTTGTCCAAGGTGAAGATGGTGTTGAGGTTGAATGTGAATAGAGAAGATGGAACTGCGAGCTTCATCCTGTAAAAAATCACGAAATGATGTGTGGAGTGGGCGAATAGGTTTCTCCTCGTCGAGTACTCCATCAAGCAAAGAAGCCAAGGGCTTGATGACCTCGCGGACACTGATGTCTGTCTCCGACTCGAAGAGGGCACAAAGTGATCCAATAGAGAGTGGCTCCTTGAGGGAAAGTATGATAGCCATAACATATTGAAACCTATTTCGAGTCTTGCTCGAGGTATAAAGTTGATGCAACACAGTCCCGTATAGATGATCCAGAGGGTCGGTGGCATCTCTGTCGTCATTCAACACTTGCTCCAGCCGCTGTCTCGCACTCAGTCCAACATCCCCAAGCCCCTCGACGAAATTGCACGTCGTAGATGCCCACTGAAAGAGATGCTGGGAATGATCGACGAGCAGTCGACACCACTCCTGATTCGGCCAAGATAACTCGAGTTCGGCATACTGATGGAGGGAGTGGGAGACAAACTTGCGTATGTCCTCGTCAACAATATCGTCCGAAACATCGCCCATTCTTTTATGGACCAAATTTGAGCCAGACCTAAACGCGGAGAGGATGTCGCTCTCGGGGCGAGCAGTGATGAGAAAGCGAAGGTTAGCCGGGAAGGTGTTTTGGGCCATTTGTTTGGAGATCGCTCGTAAGAGTAATCGGCGGCCTGCTCGGTCACCACATTCGTCGATAGCATCAATGATGATGATCAGTGGTCCGATGCTGTGGAGGTGCTTGCTGGGCTCTATGAGGAGTTGCTCGAGTTGCTCCAAGGGCGATGTCGACCTGCGAAGCGCTTTGTTATCCTTCACAATCCCCCACAGCGCGGATTTATATTGGACATCATAGTCAGAGAGGTCGCGTGCAATGGTACTGAACAGATTCTGCGGGTTCCGCATCGCGAGGTAGTCTCTGGAAAAGCAATACGATGAACCCAACCTCCGTTGCCCGTCGTACAATTGGGCAATCGAGTGAGCCACCGCAGACTTGCCCGATCCAGCCACGCCAGTGAGAAGGCATACTCTCGGCGCGTCGTCTTCAAGATTGTTGAGAACGTCGCAGATGTCGCGAAGGAAGAGCTCGCGTGTCCCAGGGAGGCATCCTTTCTCTTGCGCATATCTAGCCCCGTCCGCATACATCATGTCGTTCAGGTCAATGGACTCCGCTGTGTTCCATATTAGCAACCATACAGTCGCACGCTCAAGAGCTCGGTGAACTTACCAATGTGTCCCACCTCATTTATTATACGAACGACGGTGATCTCTGTCTGCACGGCGACTCCTTCCAAGAATGCGGTCTTCAGCTCTCTTAGATTGTCCGTGTAACTCGATATTATTGCATCGATATCAGATAACGTGTATTTGGCGGTCCGGATCCCTGTATATGGAAATCAGAGGTGGACATTGTATAAGTGGCCAGTGCTAACAAAAGCTCTTTCGCTTGGCGTATTCGATGATGAAGTATCCACACTCCGTCACCTGTTGTATCATCAACGTGATGGTCTTCATGTGCGCCTCGATGGACTTCAATGGTTTAGCATTGTCAACGAACACAAAGACGTCGCCCATCGCTCCTGCTAAGCGGATGACGTGTTCGTCGCGATTTTTCTGGTTTACGAGTACCTGGGTGGAATATCATGAGCTATCAACGACAGTAGATATATTGTAGGACAAGACCTGGTTCGCAGCTGATATAACGGACCATGCTAGTGACGTGTAAGGATGGATCTAAGTGGTGTTCAGACGGCAAGGAAGTCGAGAAACAAAATAACAAGTACCTGTGCGACACCAGCTACGATCTTGTTGAATAAATCCATCCTCTGCAACAGAATACCCCACGTAGTCTCCAACGTCTCCAACTGGCCCGCAAAGTTTGGAGCAGTATCGACCGCAGAGCTTAGGAGGCCAACGGCTTGAGGTGCAGAACGAAGTGTGCTAATCGCTTGGTTCGTTGTGGTGAAAGTATCCGCAGCTCGACGCTCGTCAGCGTTGGTACCCTGAAGCGTACCAACATCCAACGTGAATTTGATCGTCATCGCTGAGAGTTTGGAGCCATCTGAGGTATCCACAAGCAGAGGTTCCTCAAGCACTTTGATCGGAGCATTCGCATCAATATGATATGACATGCGTGATGAATTATTACCGTCGTCCTTCAGTTTTTCCAATATTTCGCCGAGGGTACCCTTGAGATGGCCGACCTGCTCGTCCTTTCCGAAACGGTGATTCTGGTAAACCTTGACACGGAGGACGGAACGATGGTCCCCGTCGCTAATCATATTTGGTTACTGGCTAACCAGGATGGGTGTATACGCACAAAAATAATTTCTGATCCCAAGAAACGCGATTCCTTATCTCCTTTGCTGTCCTTGTCCGCTGTGATCCATCGCCCAAGGTGACTTCGACTTGGTATCGCCTCGCAGCGGGCAATTGACGGCGTCCTTCGACGCAAAGTTGGATGTCTGGATGATGGTTATATTAAGGGAAAGACAGAAAGACTGGGCGCACTTTTGATGGTTAATGCCTTTGTACTCAACCTGCACTCAGCACCAATACGAAGACAATTGAAATGTACATACTCGATGGAATTCATATTTTTTTGGCTGTCGTGACTGTCTTGTAACAATGAGGATATATGTCGAGTGGGAGGAGACGGAACGGGTCGATGATCTCCGAGCGATTGAAACTAAGCTCCGACTGTTCACCGGAGGCGGAACCTGAAATTTACAGCCATTCGCCTGGACAAGCACTTCCGTTCCCTGGCGTTATCTCAATCCTTTCAGGTGTACTGTCCCTCATTCAGATGGCGGGCTTGCTGTCTGGTGTATTCCCCCTGTTCATTTACTACTATCGAAGGAAATCGGTCGCCCCTGCACAGTAACCATCTGAGGCAATTTGACCTGCGC
>JBBPPY010000677.1:0-17885 GCA_038092195.1 Leccinum barrowsii
AGACACTAACAAAGCTTGTCCAGGCACACTAACCAGAACTAACAAAATAGGATCCTAACCAGACACTAACAAAGTATTTTCAGGCACACTAACCAGAACTAACAAAGCAGGATCCTAACCAGGCACTTAGTAACCAAGCACTAACCAAGAAACTGATGTGCAACTTTATACCATGGGAATTACATGCTTAGTGGTGGCTGTATTGGAGGTAGCATGGACGATTACCTTTCATATGAGCCATGGATAACATGATTCTGATCACAGGCAGCCAATATATAACTGATTTCGAGTCAAATGTCATTTTTGAAGAAATTGTCATTGAGGATTTGTAGCTATCACATCTGAACCCAGCAGATCTGCAGCTCGAGACCACTAACCAATTTGTAGCATGGATTGTTGGCTTGAATATGAGCTAGTTATTGCGCAATTCTGATCATAGGCAGCTGAGATGTCGTTTCTGATCTTCAGGCAACAATGTAAGCAGACAGACAAAAGGCTGCATACTGTGAAGATCGATTCAATGGGCTCACTTACACAAATGGAACTCCAGTGTTATTGTCAAGCATTGACAATGATCGTCATGCAGACACAGGCGGTCCTGAAGCTACGGACGTCTATCGTTAGCTTTACATTGCAGGCCGTGAGCGAAACACAACTCTGCAAGATGCTTGCAAGTCAGAGATGGGAACTCTGTCAATAACGTAGTGACATTCGCTGCACAAACCAGCATGCGAGACCCCTGCAGATACACCAATCCAACACCGGTCAACTTTCCCACATAATCGAAATCACATCTGAGCATGAGGAATGACACACAAGAGTCCATAGTCAGAACATCTGCGATCTCGATCCAGCATACACCTTCACTCCAATCAAAATTCTTTTGGTGTACCTTCCAACCATTTGCCTCGCACACATCTCCAATAAATCTGCCCACTGTTGAACCCTTGCAAATGTTTTCTATGCATGTCTTGGACACGTTGTTGCACCCCTCCGTGAAGCCAGTATCCATGGGATAAATATAACAAGTGGTGACAGTGTACGTCATCAAGGACACCCAGTTCTTGCTGTGTACATGGGGGATTATCCAGAACAATGTTTGGTTACTGGATCATACACCAGAGACTGTCTGATTCCACATGATGGGCTGGGGGATAATCTGTGTGACTCACCTCTTCATGATCTGGACGCAATACTTGATGCTCTGGACCAGCTTGGTTTGCCTTCGTATTCCGCTGTAGTTTTTGCTGATGGGCTGGAAAATGTGCACAAGAACACGGAGCGGTGCAGATGGGGGCATGTGCATGCGGCAGGTCTTGAGCAAGCTCCAAAGAAACTACACTATCCTGAACTCTAGCTTTTCGTGCCATGGGAATGGGATAGAACGAGTGCGGATGAGAGTCAAGGAATTTTTAGATTCTCAGAGTGGCCACTCACTTATAAGATCCCCAAAACAACAAAGTGAAGCAACTCCGAGCAGGCAGCATGTGACTTGGCAGACAACACATTTTTCTTATGAGTGCAGTAATGTGCATTTCAAAACCACACGACTGATTAAGTCACTGCACCCTTGGGTCCAAATCTGTGAGATGAAACTGGATTAGACAAGGTGCAGGAGTGGAAGTATATGCACGGCGGCCTGACCTTACGGTCACTAAGTTTCTGCCCTCAGGTAGGCAACTTGTAGAGTAGTAGTCCATGTTTATTCTCAAGGTCTTGATTTGAGTCACGATGTCAGAACAGTCTGCCGGCTAGTGTTAGTGCAATCCAGGAATGAAACATAGACGTAGTAGTATATACCAAAATAATGTGGTCGCTGCTGTCATCGAGAGGCGGCGGCAGTTTTGGATGCCAGTTAATTCAGATCTCTCAGAACGTATTCTCAAGGTCTTGATTTATTTCTGAGTCATGACATCAGAACAATCTGCCAGCCAGCACTGTGGTTGGTCCAATTGATCTCTAGAAATGAAAGGAAGTTGGCGGCGATGTGGGAAACGGACTTTGGCACAATTACTTCAATGAACTGTCATCTGTGGACATGACTGAGTAACTGCCCACTCCCCTTGGTTTTTTGCGCGAGGAAGAAGCATTCGGAGGCTGCTTGTGCTTGCCTGATTTGTACCACTCTCGATAATGTTGGTGCACAGCTCTTTGTATCGCCGTCTGTAATGCCGGCAATGCTGTGTCCCATGGAATGGTCAGGCTGGCTTCCAATTGACATACTTGTTCGATGTATTGATTGGCAGCCTGACTTGCTATCATTTCCGTGATAAGCGATTCCATGAGACATCGTGAGGCATCAAGAAGAAGGATGTCAATATTGTGCATGTCCACATTAGAATAGAGCATCTATGAACTCATAAGCACACAGAAGACAGCATTAAATACTAGTCAAATACTAGGTACTTACTCCAACTGCTGAGAACTCATTTCAAAGGTTGTTGTTGACGATAAGAGAACCATTGGGGCAATAAACATATAGTTCGAAGGTAATTCATGTGATTGAAATCCAGGTGAAGCCCTCTATGATAATGGACCCCAAGTTGCTGCCTTCGGGGAGGACTGGGATGAAATTGTTGTAGTCAAGGAGGAGTTTCAAATGCAGTTTATTGACAGGGGTACCTTTGCTTGTAGTTTTTGAAGGTCCAGTTGCATAACTGGTAAATAACTGTAACTTAACTGAACCGTGACCGCTTGTAACCACTTTAACAGGTTCAGTTATGCCTAGTTCCAGATAGGTGCAGTTAAGGTTACAAGAAATCTTGAAATTTTCAAAACCGGTCAAAAACCGATTATGGTGGCTGTGCTATGTATACCCCTATATCCCCTACATTTCCCCTATTTGTCCATATTTTTAGCATATTTTTCCATCAAGATTTGACTTTGATATCAATATATTTAGAATTCATCAACAGGGATGTAAGAAAATTATGGACAGACAGCTATGCGTGCATGTGGATTTTTGGCTACCACCAAACTGGTCATACCTGGCTACCGAACCAAGGAAAACCGATCAAAACCGGTTTTCATCAGTTCAGTCTATATTCTGTCCAAATTAGGAATTTCCATAACCAGTTAAGGTTTCAGTTATGCCCAAATAAGGCAAATAACCAGACTGAACCAGACTTTAAAACACTATTTGCTTGGCAACTTCCACTGATGGGATTCCTCGATTTTAATCATAAAGGCGAGATCGATTGTGCACTGATCAACAGTGTGCCTCAGGTGTGCACGGGTTTGAGAGGGACAAGCAGTGAAAGTAGGCAAGAGCACGGGTAACCCGCGGGTATTTCCGGCGCTACCCGTACCCTTACCCGCGACTTACCCGTACCCGCTCCCAAGGGTACGGGTTTACTTGCGGGTACAGAGTCGAAGACCCGTAGGAAACCCGCGCAGGGTTTACCCGCGGGTATCGACCGGTCCGGTCATCCGTGCGTGTTTTTTTTTTTTCTTTTTTCTTTTCTCTTTTTTTTCGTTGCTTTTTTTTTTTTTTTTTTGCTCCTACTAGGTACTCAAACGTGGACAGCAACGGTGCCAACGGACAACGCGTGACGCAGCCACGACCATGACCACCGCAACGACGGCGACGATGACGCAAGTCACGCAACGCCGGACACACACGGTAAGTTGCTGACACACCGCACACACGCTCCCTCACCCACAACGACGACCCCGCACTCCCTCACCCGCAACAACATCAACGACGACTCGGACACGGCGTCACGGTGCTCCCTCACCCTCAACGTCGATGTTGACGACACGCACACACCCGCGACGACAACGTGACGAGGGCGTGACGCGGCACGCCAACGAGGGCAACAACGGGTACGTCCCTCCCTCCCTCTCTGTCCCTCTCCTCTAACGTCGATGACGACCACGGTGCTCACCCTCAACGTCGACGTTGACGACACGCACACATGACGACACGCACACACACCCGCGACGACAACGTGACGAGGGTGTAACGCCGACGAGGGCGACGACGGGTACGCACCGTCCCTCCCACTCTCTCTGTCCCCTCGTCCTCACTCTCGTCCTCAACATCCGGGCCCGGGGGAGGGCCAGGGTGCCACAGCGTCAGCGACACCACAACGACGACGACACCGCAACAATTGGCGACATGGGGGCATTACCGTGACAACGGCAACAGCGAACCGCGACGACGAGACCACAGCGACACGTCGAGGACGACGGCGACACGGCATCGTTGCAACGGCAACGGTGACAATGACGGCAATGACGACGCGATGTCCACGACTCGGGCACCGCGACGACAACTTGAAGACGAGGGTGGGGCGCGGCAGCGACGACGACACGAACGGGGACGGAGACAACGACACGACAACAGCGACGCGACAAGGGTCACGGCAACGAGGACGCGAGGACGTGAACGGGGACAGAGACGAGGAGCACGAGCACGAGCACATGGCATCGACGACACAAATGACGACAACGCGACACAATAGGGACGGGAACAGAAGCGACCACACAACGCACATGATTGTGCGCGTTGTGCAGTCGCTCCTGCATGCCCTCCCGAGTCGTTTTCAAGTTGTCACTCCCCTCCTGCACACAGGTCACCCCACGGGTACAGGTATGACAAGGTGCGGGTATAGGTAGCTGATTTAGCTACCCGTACCTGTACCCGTGCAGTACCCGTACCCTGACCCGTGCGGGTTACCCCTACCTGCGCTCTTGCCTATCCACGAGTGTCGACGACGTAGGCCGACAAGGAGTAGGCCAAGGAGGGCTAAAAGACGAGGGGGAAAGGAAGGGACAGTCGAGGGAACCACGCAATGATGGTGGGGATTCCAGCAAGAACTCGACTGGCGAGTTCTGCTGTTCTCTATTCACTTATATACTAGTACTAGTACTACTATACATGGTCCGATCAAGGCTATACTACAATGCAGCTAGGGCGTGTATCAACACAGCCAATACTAACTACAGTAATTGAACTACTACGAATAGATATATTAGGTAGCATGGATTCCACGTGCTCATAGATAGGTAGGAAAGCACGCATTCAGGGATGGTGCTCGAATGTCCAGATCAAGACCTCATGGGGAGACTAGGAGTGCGCATTTAGACACTATGCTCGAATGTCCAGATGAGCACGCATTTTGGAGGGTCATACCGCGCATTTGGGAACTAGGCCAGAATGCGCAACAAGAGGTCCCCTTCTAGGGGTGTCTGGTGCCAAGGGGTAAATAATGATAGGGATGTGTGCATTCAAGCACTTGGCTGAAATGCGCAGATAAGTACTCGTTGGAACAGAGTTCGTAACAAACTGCAGCTGTAGTGTTCATTCCATGGCTATTATTTCCTCTACTTCTTCTTGAGTTATGCCATCCTCTGTATGTAGGGCTTCTGGCAAATCCCCTACAACAAAAACCATTCCATACCTGTAATGTTCATCAGTTACTACTTGTCAATATCTTTTGAGGCTCTACATACCCAACATCTTCTTGTCCTTCTTCAATCATATTGTTAGGCTATTGGTGGTATTTCCTGGTCAAATTGGTGATGAGTCTGTCCCAGTAAGTTGACAATGAAAATGCTCTTTGTCTTTTAAACTCAGCCCTGCCTTTGCATTAACTTTTTTTGGCACATATTATTTGTCATGCACTACCTCAATGACCGACTGAGAAGGTGAGATGGTGGTGAAGTGGTAACCCACAGACAGATAACAAACAAACAGCATGAATTGATCAGAAGACCCTAAAGGTTCAGAAACAATGTGTACAACATTATTAGTTCTGTGGAACCTTATACTTGGTTTACTATGTTTTTATTCCTCCTCAATTGTCTGATATAGACAAGTTGTTAGTTGGTCGAAACAGTAGCTCAATTTGACTTACCATCTGAATTCCCCCTGGGTCTCTTTGCTGATTGTCCCTGTAAATTCACTGAACTATTGTGATTGAGGATTTTTGAGCCAGAGGAAGTGTCTTCTCAAATGACCTATTTGCCTGTGATGCTGTTGGAGAAGATGATTCTCCTAGCTCATTTGACACCTGTGCAATGTCATTCCTAGTCTCTTTCTCACCATCGCCATCACCTTCGGACTGATTAGGTTTTCTTTGCGATAGTTTTGGCAAGAACTTGTTGAAGCTCTTTCAAATCCTAGACTTTCCCTTGCCCTTTGGCACAAAATTCTTAGCTTCACATCCTCAAAAGATGATGTTAAGGGCAATCCTGGATTCCTCTTTCTCATTCACATCCAGATCTATGTCTCCTTGTCGCTTTCAAAAGGCATTCATCTCCAATTCCTGTGCACGTATTGTTAGGCAGTTAAAATCACTGGTTACTTTACTTACTTGCACATGCTTTTTGAGCCTCCTGCACTCCCTGGTTCAAAGCAGGTGATTTTAAATTGCTTTCATTGAATGGATCTTGCCACACTAGACAAGATTTCTCAACAGAACAAACAATCTTCAGACTGTACTGTCGTAAGATCACTTTTCCGTTCTCAATATTCCTTCCATGAAGGAAGCATGTCTGATACTTCAAAGCTCGAAGACCCAGGGTCTTGATTCCAAGGGGTTGTTCTGTTAACAATAACTTTGAACACAGTAAAGGAGATTAGCCAATAATTCACAATCCCACCAAGCTTGTGATCCTTTTCAAGGAGAGCCATGACTTGCTTGCCTGCATCCTTTAAAGAAGAATATACCCACTCTGTCACCTCATCCTAAAGCCTTTCCAAGTACATATCTTTCTGTTCACCGCCACATCTCCACCATCCTAACTGGACCCCTGCACAAACTGCAGTGCATACTGTGAGAGGACACACATAATCTCCAACTGAGACTGCACCAGAATGGCCTTCTGTGCAGCCAGCTTCATGAGTAGTGAGTTTTCTCATTTATTCTACATCATTATTCTCACCACCCTCTTAGGTTGCTTTGAGCTATATGCGCCAGAGCTTTGCAAGGACAACCTCAATACATTGTAGATGTTAAACATAGATGAAAAAACAACAAAGAGTCAAAGATACTATCACTTCCAACATCCATCTAGTGCTTGGCTGCACTACTTCAATCACCTCATGCAAGGAATAGGGTGAGCCTGTAATGCCATTGGGTCCTCCTCTCAGCCAAGGGTATGGTTAATGGACCTGTCTCCAAGACAATATCCATGAAGCAACCAGAAGTAGGCTAAAGATCAAGCATACTTACTTCCACAACATAGGATCCACTGTTGTGATCCAAAACCATATGGTGAAACACACCATAACCATGCTTATTGGAGTTCCTGGTCCACATCTCTAACTGGTTGAGGTTGATGGATGTGGACCTAGAGAGGAGGTGAAGCAACTGGCCTTGGACATCAAGGGGAGAAGTCACAAGGTATGAGACTCTGGGCCAAACATGCTGAACAAATCTGTCCACCATCTTTCTAAGCTCTGAAAAAAGGAACCCTTGGAACAATGGATCAAATACATGGGTAAAGATCCTGGTACCAGAATGACCTGGCACCTGGGTTTCAACTCCAGATCATATTCAGCATGAATATCATGATTCTAGCAAATAGACTGACAAGATTCTAGAGCTCATAGTCCTTCAGACCCAAACTCTGCAGATTATACTGAGTTTTCATGGATCAGAAATACTTTGCAACACTCTGGAATAGAATAATCCAGTGCTTTGCTTGAACAGAACTCAACAGGTTGAAAAGAGAAGCTATAAATGCAATTACTTAATTCAAGTAAACATGAAAGGTAAAGCATTTGACCCCCCTCTTTCATTGTAACAATTTTTTCCAACCACCAAATCTTTTGTAGAAGCTTTATATACATTTAATAAATAGTGGCATGTGTACCAAATGAGTAAACAGTGCAGGGATGATTCATTCAAACAGTGCATGTAGATATGTGGCTTCTTTGAACACCATGCCGTGCACTGCAAGCTGCAGCGTGAACTGGGAGGCACTAGTTGTTGACTCTCTTGTGTGAATCACAGTATCCACCGTCTTGGTTGTGTATCCATGCACAACAAGATATTTGGCAGCTTGGGGGCCTATAGCGTGCATACACACTTTGTCTAGACTGGGCAGAGATACATAGTATCTGCTCTCGATTATGCCATACAGTTTGTGGATATGGACATAGAGACAAGAGATGTCAGGGCAGTGGGGTTGCCAGTGTACTCATCAACCTGACCCTGCATGCAGAAAGGTGACTGGCCTAGGGATACGGACCCTGGAGGGTTCATCTTAGCATAGACTCATAAAAAGTTCTAGTCAACTATCAAGGGGCTGAAGGCACATTACATCTCAAATTGGGAATTTGACATTACTCAACAAATCTGACTGGGTGGAGAATATTCTACCCAATTACAAGGTCCAACACCCAGTAGGCTGGTTCCAGTAGCTATCCCTTCCCAAATTCCTCTGGCAGCTCCCTCCCTCCCACAATATATTCAGCTCTCAGCAGAAGCTGAGGTTGTGGAAAATTGGCGAATCCCTTTCTGATTACTACTACATGAGTACATTTGGTATTTATATCAACCATTGAACACATGAACAGAAATTCATCACCACTGACTCCGAGTCAGATGTTTGTTCCTCACTCCATAGAGAAGTGTTGGGTGGGTAGAACCAGTGCAGGAGAGCCTGGAGAGGATGTGACACCAGCTGAGTACGGAGACTTGCCTCTGGTACCTTGGAGAAAGGGCCTGCATTAGAAAACTTGGGTTCTGTTCAGGCTAGTGTTGTATCATTCTATTCCAAAATGCTGCAGAATAGTGTTGTGCTCATGTTCATCAGAAAATATTAGCATTTTCTGGCTCTCTTCATGATAAATTCCTCATGGGCATCCTGGTCAACATCATCCATGAATATTCAGTCTAATCTGCATTAGTTTGTATATAATGAAGCATGGACCCTTGAATGTGGTATGTTCATCTTCGCCAATATGGTACTAATGATTAATATGATTTGCTAGTTGAAATTCAGATTCCAGGTCACCCTGCAACTAAAGTCTTTACCCCTCTCTTTGATCCTCTATTTCAAGAGTTTTTGGATAGGTTTTTCCAGTATGTCTGGCCTAGGGTTTCAAGACTTGTGGTATCTGCTCTTGATGTCCAAGGTCATCATCTGCTCATCAAAACTGCTATTGACCTCAACAAGTTGGAAATGTGGACACAATACTCTGCTGAACATAGGTATGATGTATTCCACTAGATGGTTTGAGATGAAAATAGTAGATCCTATAGGGTAGAAGTAAGCCTATGTGATTTTATGTACATCATTGTCTTCATTTAATTTCTAGATACCATTTACTCATCCTGCATTCCAAGCTCCATTCAAAATTTCAGCCTATAGGACCAATAATGGTAACTGCTTTGATCTCAAGGACAAGGCAGGTGTGCCTATCAATGCTTCAACCATGACTTTAGGAACTAGTGCCACCATATGTGGCTGGGTGAGTTGTTCTTGATTATATGTATATTTTTTTACCTGTTCACTTATAGTTGATTGCTGCACTCATTGACTACAAAAAGAAGAACACCTTTGTGCCTTGGAGTGACAACAAGAAAAAAGTGTCCAAAGGATCATTGAAGAAATTCATCACTTTTTTATTGACATTGTTTTGGAAACATCCAACATACCATTGAATGAGAGAAGGAGCCAATGGCACCACAAGCTCACCCAGTTTCTTGCAATTGAAATCTGAAGAAGGTAATTCTTGTCATATAATCAACCTGACTCATTATCCATTTAGCTGTGCTCTTTGTTCTATGTACATTGTCTTTGTCCACAATTGTTTGACCCCATACACACCCTAGTTTCCCTGGTCAATTTTGTTCTTCTTCTGTATAGTAGTCTCACTCACCAAATGTAGCACCTCAGTCTGTTGCCTTCTTGTACAACAACTATATACTTCAATGGAGATTAAAAACTAAAATGCAAAACTGAAATATAGGTCAGTAAATGATGTCAGTCCATTTATTAGATATATATAAAGCTTCTACAAAAGGTCAAGTAAGATTTGGTGGTTGGAAAAAATTGTTACAAAGACAAAAAGTGGTGAGAGGGTAGACTTTGTTATGTTATGTATTTAAATAAATTCCAGAGGCTTTCTGGACCATTCCCAAATGATTTCCTGACCTTGGAAACTCCCATGTACACTGTCACTTACTCCTCAAAATCATTTGTTGAATTGATATACCAGTAAAGGTAGGGGGAGGGAGGACATTGGTCACTACTACAAAATAAATAGCCAGTACTTAGGAAACTGTTGGAATATGTTTGGTAGATGTCTAATGGTATGGTACATTGAGTGACACCAGCCACCATTTGGTGGCTAAGCTGTGAATGATCAAGCAGAAACGAACTCCTAGTGACCTCGAAAACAGTCTCACCCTCTTGGGGTGCCACCAACTGTTGCAGGTTCATCGCAAGCTGGAGACATCTCCACATCTCCCCCCAAGAAAAGATGCAAGTTTTCCACACACCCACATCAAAAGTCATCCCGACCCCAAAACCCTTCCTAGTGTTCATATCAAACCTCTGCATTACAAGAAACACAAGCGGAGCAAGTCAGATGGTGTTTGCAAGACAGGCACTAAAAAGTGTAAGTGCCCCCTTGTTATGTCAAGATATGACACTAAGGTTATTGCCACCCCATATACAGTATCATTTGTAATTCCAGCATGGCGACCACCCTCAGGCTGCCTCAGCCCTGGCTCCATTTCCTAGCAATGCAGGGCTCTACTAGTCTGGCCCCTTGTGCAGCATTGCAGGTGATCCTTTGGTTTCCAGATCAGAACACATCCGCCTTCAAAAGGAACACAGGGCTTTGCAGGACTCGGAGAAGCATGCCAAGCTGTATAAGCATATTTGTGACATGTGGATCACAATCAACTCCATGCAGAGGGACATCGAGAGCATCTGGGTGCATGTCTTCTGATCACCCCTTGGACTAGCTGAAGTCAATGGCAATGTCCCCGCCCAGTCGCTGACCCTGCCCATCAACTCGCCATCCACAGTACCAGCTATCTCGTGTATCTACTGGCAGGTGCCCGCCACACAAACTGAGGGATTGCCACCCCTGTGTCCAGTGACTACTTCAGGCGAAACAAGCAGATCTCATCATCCAAACTGGGTCAAGTTTCCCCAATGGCAACCTCGCATGCTCCATCTGCACTCCATGCAAGTACTTTGATATATCCCTTAACTGTGCTACAATGAAAATTGTGATACATCCTTGATTGTCATTGACCAAGCATGAAAAAGCATCTCAGCACAGCCACCAAGCACTGATTTTTTATTTCATCACTTGCCAGTATAATGTGATGGGAAATTTGACTGGGTGGGGTTATAGCTTCAGAAAAGTGGTCTCTAGGTAGCTAATATATATGTAAGTGCTGTCCCAAAAGCATTTACAATGGAGTGGTGTTACTGTGATAATTGGTATAGATTACTTCCTACTCCTGAAATACACAAAAGCAGTTTGCTTTTTTGAATGCCCAGATAAAGATATTACAAAAATTGGTGGACAAGTATATACTATATATATATACATCATATAAGGATCATGTGGTCCAGGGTGCTTTTCATGGAATATGGGAGTAGATGTACCCCTCCTACCCCTGAAATACACAAAAGTGGTTCGCTTATTTGAATAGCCAGGTAGATATATTACCACAATTGACTGCAAGGTATCTGATATACATATACATATCATGTAAACAGCATTTAGTCGAGGGAGCATTTTAGGAGATGATTTACCCTCCTACCCTTGAATTTCAGAAAATCAGTTTGCTTATTTGTATAGCTAGGTAAATGTACTACACAAATTGTTGGAAGAGTATATAATATACATATCTATATCACATAAACAGCATTTAGTCGAGATATCATTCCCCGGAATATAGGAGAAGATTTACCCTCCTACCTCTGAATTATAAAAAAGTGGTTGGCATTTTGGAATAGCCAAGTAGCCATATTATAAAAATTGGTAGAGTAGTATCTGATATATATACCTACACTATACAAGGAGCCCATACTCGAGGGAGCTTTCCCTGGTATACAGGAGCAGATATGACATATGCTCCTATATACACTGAAGAAAAAGACCATTTACTAAGGTGTCAGGGCAACTATCTAGGCACTTAGAATACATATGGTACACTACACTGACATATTTTTGAATGGCTAACATGAGATATAAATGCTGTGGACTCAAAATGAAGATGAAGATGCGTGGGAAACTGACTTTGGATTTAGGAGACTTGTAAAAACATACCAGGAACACAACATTTCAGTACAAAAAGTGCACCAGTATTGTAGGGGCAACTATTTATATTCAATGAGAACTAGTATAGATACTTTTTCTGGCATTAATGGTCTCTACATGATCAAAAATGCTATGGACTCAAGATGAAGATGTGTTGCTTTCAATAATTTGGTCTGATGGAATGATTTAATTCCTGACCCAACCAAATTGAACATTTGGTGGAATAGCGATGGCAAACGATTGTAGAATGTTACAGGAGTAATACAAAGAGAACATATTATCCATTGCCTAATGCCTGGTATTCTTAGGCATCTCGATCAATGCTGAGCAGCAAATTAAACCAATGCAAGCCACGGTAACCTCGAATCCACCAGCATTGGAGCTGCCACATGCACCAGGCTTGACTCAAGGACAATGAGGGTGATGAAGACAGAATGTATCGACACGACACATTCAACTTGAATGGTGCAATTTCTCCCCCTCTTTCTCTCTCACATACCCTTATCTGGATACATTGCAGGAGATGTGCCTCCCCCCACTCAACAAGATGAGAGAGACCTTGCTTGTACAGTGTAAAATGTGATGGTAAAGGTCATACTAAAATGAATCTACACATAGAAAATTTAAGTTCCAAGTTCCTCTGGACTATCGGGTCCAATGCCTTAATGCATACTAGCTTCCGTGGCTCAATGTGGATCACATCAAGAAGACAACCACTCTGATGAAGAAATTCATTGCTCTTTTCATCAGTTACAGTGCATGTCGCTGTTTGTTGGAGACAGTGGGTGCATGGAAGATGCATATACTTTTGAACAAGTTGATTAAAGATACCACAATCACAAACAACATTAAAGGCATCTGGACTTGGTACAACAATATCAATGAGCAACAAGCTGAGTGCCTGCTTGAAGGGAAAGAAGCATTGGATCTCTTGGATGGAGCTATGCCACTGGATGACACAGAAACATGGTAATCAAAATGCTTGAGTGCAAACATATATCAAATTGCATACTATGGAGCCATTTTTAATTAAGTGTCAAACTTGAAATTGTGTATCTAAATATTGATGTTACCATAAAATAGAGACCCTTTCTACGATCATTTTGAGCTACTGATCATGAAAATCAGTGGTCATGTTCTTGAGATATAAGGTCTGGGTTCAAGGATGGCACAGCACCATGATGGCCGCCTCCTCTGTGGCCTTCAGCACTGGCAATGACTATTCCTATTGAGATGTTTGTTTGGTTGTACATGCAGACAAATCATATGACATGGTGGAATACATTTAAGAACAAGGAAGAGCAGGACGAGATGGCATGCCTGCTATCTGCCATATGTTGGTATCCAACAAGCTCTGGAGAAGGAGCGAAAAAGATGATGCCACCGAGCGAGACAATGAGAAAGCGATATGAGATCATCTATTTCTTTATGGAACAAAGTGTTGCCTATGCTATGGCATCACATTGTATGCAGATGACACTGGCATAGGCTGTCATCAAGATCCACAAAATCAGCCATGTTTGGTGTGCAGTCAGGATCCAGATCATCTTCCACAAGAGATATACATGGCTGGCATGCCCATATAACACAGCACAAGCAATTGTTCCAATTTCAAAAAAATCACTGGCATCAGCCACATTTCTTCTACTGCTGGCAGCTCCTCCGAAGCTGGCACCTCATATTATTACCAACTGTAATGGCAGCGAGTGGCAGCAGCAGCACTGATGTCATCGTCACTACTGCCAGCTCATTTTCAGAGGCAACACATCAAGTGATACTCTCTAGAGCTCAGCCAGAGAGTGGCATACTCCACATGGCAGATCAACTACAGAGAATCTTGCAAAATCTAACAGACAAATGTTGCATAATATTGTCTTGTTTATCATCAGTTGGACAAGCAACATCATGCATTCAATTGCTGTCCCACCATGGAGGAACAACTCAAGGTGACAAGGAGCAAATACAAAGAGTGGAGAAAGAGGCTCCGATATCACAAACACCACAACAAGATATGCTTTGTGTGTCATGTTCCTTTACTCATGGATGCACTGCATCCTATGTTCAGCAAGATGAAAAAAGGAAGCAAGATTGAATGTGAGTATGCAGATCTAGTGGCACCCCTTGCATTTGGCATCTATCATGAAGTAAACTTCAGGCCTCAAGCAAGGAAGTACTTTGGAGTGAGATGGCCAAGGACAACCACATTTGCAGACTGGCTGATGAGCACACCCAGGTAGGGCAGACAAAGCAACCTGATAGACTTGCTGCTATGATATGCAGCGACAGTGTAGTCAGAAAATATCACTTGTGAGATTGACCACCCAAGATTGCATCAGTATAATGTAATGTAATTCATACATGTATAACATCTAGTGGATGGCTGGCTGTAGGCGAAATCAACTGCACAATCATGCATCATCATTGAGCATCTTAAGGTCCCGTCCATAGACCAGAGAAAAAACTGGCAACTGGACCGGACCTATGATAGTGGTTGCAACCGGACCCCGGTCGCCAGTCCACATGTTTTCATGCAGACTCAGTTGCCAGTTGCACAGATTTAACTTTGTCTAAAAGGTTGGTTCGAACCCGTCATAACCAGTCTTTGTGCAGACTGGTCCAAGAATTGTACATACTTTCAACCTGTCAGTGACAATATGAGCACTTTATTGACTGTTCATCAACAGCACCCCAGGCCTTATCAACTCTGTCTCCTTATCACTATCTGCCTCAGTTCCTGGCCTCGACAACAAATCAACCTGCTCTATCTCCTCTTGTGGTGGCACTTCATCAATGGACTCCTCAGTGACAGAAGACTTGTATTGGCGGGACTGCTTCTGCTGGCACTTCTTGTTGGGTTGTTTTCTCACAATGAGTTCTTCATTCGATAAGCTATCTTTCTCGCTGCTGCCAGTGGATTCTGGAGTGTTGTGATCGTGGTGGAGCTGAAGGCATCACAAGTAGGAAAGAGAACAAGTCTACTTGAGTCCACTTAATTTTTTATTTTATTTGCTGCTCAATATGGTGTCTCAATAGTAAGTGGTCTACCATAAAAAGAAAATGTGAACATCAGCATTTTCTTTTTATGGTAATTGGTTGATCGATCAACATTTTCAAAGTAAATAGCTACTAGTACTCACCTGGTACTATGATGTTTCACAGTAGACATCTGCCAATAAGTGCAAGTTGTTGAATATTTATGGCAGTGGTAGAGAGATGGGGAAATGTAAGAGTCAATGGAAGAAAGCAACACTGGTAAAATTTGTCACATGTCACCTGGTATGATGACTAACCCCACCTGTACCCTTGACATTGCCTAGTGGCACCGGAACCTGTACCACTGGCACCACATGTATAGATTGGTCCCAACAAGACTCGATGACAATGTCCTCTCATTGTCCTCATTCCCACCATCCTCCCCCCAGCAACTTAACGCTGACACAAACAACACCAAATGGTGACATGGCAAGACAACAAGACAATGACAAGATGATGAGGATGCTATGACAATAAAGGTGTGTACGCTGCTTCGTTGTCCTCGTGCTTACCTTTCACTGATAGCAGTGATGACAGCTTTCCATGTTGATTTGTTACCTATAGGATAAATGCTTATTTTTCAAAATCAAGCAACTAGACTGGTAAAAAAATGGCCAGATTTAACTGGCAACCAGGTCCAGTTGCAACCAATGCTGGTTATGTCCAGTTGCCAGTCTTTTTTTGGTCTGGAAACTGGACCTTAAAGCACTATGCACTTTCAATATGACAATCTGAGTGCAAGCTACAATTCTGAACTTTACATCTTTTTTTTACTCTGTTGCTTATCCTGAAAATGCCCATATATGTTGTCTTCATGTTTGATAGGCCTGCACAAACACAAGCAAAATACAGAAACTTGTCACCTAGTCACACTGCATGACTGTCCTGGCTCACACAAAGTCTCTGCAAGCTCATTGAGGCATTCAGATTTTGATGACATGAGCCTGGTATGTGGCTTCACAGGCTTGATACTATTTAATGCTCATGAACTCACAAGGCCCTGGGCCACTGGCAAATCATTTACATCATTCTGACTACAGAAGTTGATGCGAGCAGCTCCTCTTCAGAGCCACATGCATTGTATGTTCATATGTCAAACTTGATGAAGCAGGAGAGCAGGACATCTACAAGATTGATTTGCTCGAGGCAATAATGCTGGTGTTGGAGGCTTGGCAAAAGGTTCAAGTATCTATGATTGTAAACTGTTGGAATCACACCAGAATCCAACCTGCCAATAAGCCCAATGCTCCTATCTTCTGAATCTACCACTGCCGGAAACAACCAGGCAGTCTCTGTTTCTGCACCAATGGCAAATCCAAGGGCTTGGGTGGTCTTGAAAAACTTTGCAACCACCGAGATCTCTGAACTCCCAATGGCAGAACAGCAGCTTTGCGACACGCTCAGAAATCATTACATTGCGATGACGGACTGGGATCCTATTCTAAAAGTTGTTATGGATGCATAAAATGACACATCAGAAGCACTTAAAGGACTCAATGTGTTCACATTCAAAATCTTCAGTTGGGAACAGCTCACTGTCTCACATGCCAGCAGGCTTCCTGTATGTTAGGAGATTGTTGTGGCTGTCCCTCTCCAACTTGCTAGTGTGGAACAAGATCTTTTGGAGGCTGTTGGGGTGCTTAAGGCCCACAACCATATTATTGGGACACTGTTAACACTCAATGAAATGTTGAATCCAACTGAGGAGAACAAAGCAGGACATCCTTCCAAATACAAATTTGAAGGTGGAGACAAGGCCATTATTGCACAGGTGAAACATGAGGATGCCATCAGGTGAGGTGAGGTTATTGAGATGGAACCAGTTGAAGAAGAAGAAGAAAATGAAAAAACAAGTATTTGAGAGCTCATTGAGATGACAGCCAAGCTGGAGAGGGCTTGCATCACTTACAGTACAGCCAAAAACATGATTAGTATCTCTTGTGGTTTGAGGCAATTTCAGGTCAAGTTGAGGAAGATCAAGGAGGCAAACTTGAAGCAGTCGAGCTTGCACAAGTGGTTTGGTGGTAGAAGTGCAAAGTAGTGGATGGGAATGAGGCGTGCCATTGGGTGCAGTCAGAGTCATCACATGTCACACTTTGTCACACATATCTGGTATTGCATATGTCTAATACTTATGCATCAGGAAATGGGCTGCCTGATGTTATGTGTTATGAGAACTTCTACTGTAGTTCTATGTTTGTGGCTACCCAACTATGCAAAGTTATAAGTCTGTAGCAATTATTTCCATCAACAGAGTGTCTTGTCCATGAGATTATTTAAATGAATTGGGAAGTCACAATATAGTTGGACAGGGGGATACTCTTGATTGCTTTTGTTTGATGTGGATCTTTGCTAGAATAAGAAGAAAAGTTTCTCTTTTGTTAAACTAAGATATTTTCCCATTTAAAATGTATTTTGCTAAAATATCATACCTTGGAACATTGAGCTTGAGTTGATTCCATCAAATTGGACATACTATGGACATATCTGAAGGCAACCTGAATCCAACAAGGACTATGGCACCTCAAAAAGCACTAAGACACTGGGAGGGGAAAAGTATAGGATGGAGGGAATCCAACCAGAACAAGACTGGCTTGTTCGGTTGCTG
>JBBPPY010000678.1:0-17854 GCA_038092195.1 Leccinum barrowsii
AACCAATGATCTATTGCAGAGAGGCGCTGGAGCTTTGCCCAGAAGGGCACCCAAATCGAACAACGTCGTTGAATGATATTGCACACTATCTCTCCAATCGTTACAACCGGCTTGGAAACATGACGGACCTCGATGAGGCCATCATGCTCGGCAGACAAGCCCGCGATCTTCGCCCGTCAGGCCACCCGGATTGATCAACATCGTTGAACAATGTTGCCAGCTATCTCTCCTCTCGTTGCCAGCGGCATGGAGATATGACGAACCTCAACGAAGCCACCATCCTCGGAAGACAATCCCTCCACCTTGACCCGTCAGGACACCCGGATCGATCAACGTTGTCGAAGAATGTCGCAAGTTATCTCACCTCTCGTTACCAGCGGCTTGGAGATATGATGGACCTCAATGAGGCCATCGTCGCCAGACAAGCCCTCGACCTTTGCACATCAGGACACTCAACATCGTCGAACAATGTTGCAAGCTATCTCACCTCTCGTTACCAGCGGCTTGGAGATATGTTGGACCTCAATGGAGGCCATCATCCTCGGAAGACAAGCCCTCCACCTTTACCCGTCAGGGCACCCGGATCGATCAACGTCGCTGACCTCTCGTTACCAGCGGCTTGGAGATATGATGGACCTCAATGAGGCCATCATCCTCTCTAGACAAACCCTCGACCTTTGCCCATCAGGGCACCCGGAGCGATCAACATCGTTGAACACTATTGCACTTCATCTCTCCTCTCGTTACCAGCGGCTTAGAGATATGACGGATCTCAATGAGGCCATCATCCCACATCTCTACGAAACTACTCCAGTACGCCGGAAGCATCGTCCCCGTTACCTCGTTTTGATTATTCCCCCTGCCGTCAGTACTCTTCCTCCTCTTGGCTTTAGTTCGTTGCCCTGTTCTGATGGATTGCCCGTCGCTCTCGTATCCTCACGATTATTCTGCTCGTTCGCAGCGTCCCCTCTTCGCGAGTCAACCTTTGCAGTCCCCTGGACTAGAGTACCCCCATTCCCATCTTACTACCGCGAGCACGAGGCCAAGTTCGACATCCAGGTGTGTCGTGACCCATCTATAGGAAGACGTTTCTGCCTATACGTGTTCACATGCTTGGCGAGCTTCCTTCACCCCTCTCGACAGCTTTCTCGCAAACGCCTCTCAGCATGCAAATGCCCCAAATCGACATCTCGCAGCACTTGACCAGGCTCTCTCTAAACGAAACCTCTTCTCTACTCAGAACACCCGGCTCCGGACGCTCATCGAGAAGTAGTGCAGTGGTTAGAGCCAGCTCCTCAAGGAACTTCAACGCATGCTCGCAAGGCCCATCTGCTCGCTGCCGGCATCAACGTCGAGCTCACCAAGAAGGACAAGGACAAGTTCAGGCAACTCCGTCCCTCGACCTCGAACACTGCCATATCCACCCCTCCAGAGAACGCTTCGATCGCCACCCGCCGTCCGTCTGACATACATCGTACGTGTTCTTACGTCCCCATCTTTCTACCCTCACAAATATTTCGTTCTACCAAAGATCTCCCAAATGATGACCGTCCTCTCACCCCTCTTCACTCACAATATGTAAAACCTCGCGATCTTCAAGGTCCTTATTCCGACGACGGATCGCCCAAAGTCCCCTCTTCCCTCTTCCCTCTCATCGTACCCCCAACATCAGAAGCGTTTCTCTCGCACCCGAGCTCTACCACCGCCTCAAATACGAACATATTTCCTTCACTTCCTCTTCACGATGTGGAAAAATCGCATGCTCGTGTGCCCAATAAGTTAATACCCGGTAGGCCTTCGCAACAGCATTCCGCTCAATCAGTCTTGTCTTCCAATACCCAACTCACACAACTCTCGTGTCATATTCCTCCTACGCAGCTACCACATTCCCTGCAGACGACAAGCAGCTCCAGGAATACATGCAAGACCGTCGCGTCATTGCCAGTGGCGTATGACTCCCTGACTCCCTTTCAGATCCCTACTCACCCCTTCTTCGTCAGTATGACCCCCTTGCTGAGACAATCGTCCAAGCCTCGACATGCTTGGTTTGTGCAGTTTGCGGCGCTTTTCTGGAAGAACTGGATCGTTCTGTCCAAGCACATACTCGTGAGTATGTCCGAGTGGCCGTCGCAACATCCCTAACAGTTTACGCAGCTGAACTCTGTGCGCTGCCTCCTGCTCCCAATCGGTTACGGAAGTACGTCCGTTCCCCGTCTGTCCCAGACTTTGCTCATTTCCCTCGCAGTCTTCCTTTCGGTCGCTCAGACATTTCTTCTCAAGTCCAATAACGTGTGTGCGGTCCCCTTCAACGCATCGTTTTTTGAATCCGTTGCAGTATGGCCTGGGTACCCCCGTCCCCATCCAAAACTTCACTACGCAATTTGACGGGTCTCTGTATCTCGTATGGGCCGATGGAACGAATGGCACTGGGAATCCGTCGGCGAGCGCCATAATGGCGCATATAACCAGCAATTTCAACAAATACCAACCGAGCGCCATCAAACAGGTCGCCAGCCCCGCCGACATTCCTTCCCAATGTCCAGAGAACTTTGATTTGGTCTCCGAGTGTTACGCCGGTATTGCATTTAATCACCTGCCTATTTCATCCACCCACCCGTCTCCCATCAATTATAGAACAAGTGCCGAGGTGGTCTCGTATACGTCAACGTCTACAGTCACACGAGTGATTTCGAGACTCGTATTTTGCCATTCCAATTAGCTATAGATGAGGTAGCTCGGGGTGCACGTCATAGGCTTCTCAGTATTGACATAATCGTTCTAGGCATTTATCTCTCTCAGAGCAGGACAGTCGATTCCAACTCCGTTGGAGTGACCATACTCGCAAGAGACCAACGAGCAACAGTCAACGGACATGAGATTGAGTGGGTATTCGAGTTACAACGTGGCTATATGCGTTGTTCATATCCTTTCTAGGCTACATTCGGGGCATTAGGAATCTGCTCGTCATCGCCCTGTACGTATTTACCACACGAGTATTCGTCCAGCGCTTACCTGTGCGGTAGCTTCATTTGCTATATTGGCATCTCAGACCAACTCCCTGGAGCTTTTACTGGCGAGCGAGCTAATCTGCTGACTAGTCGTATGAAGGCGATGGGACTTCTCGACTCAGCTCGGATAGTGTAGGCTTGTCTTTCCAAAGTCGTTTTTTTCCTGCCTCATTTACGTTTACAGATCATGGCACCTTAGCATATCCCTGGCATATCTGCCAGCCTGGATTGCCGTGGCATTGATATGGCACTACTGAATGTTCACAGCAACCAATGGTGATCTAGTTCTCGCGGTCCATCTCCTATTTGGTTTCTCACTTGCTAGCCGGTCCTTCTTTGTGGCTGCTCCTTTCGGGAAAAGTCCCCAACTTGCTGCCGTTGTGTCAACATTCTTAGCCATCGTGTTTGCGATTCTTGCGCTGGTGTTCTCTCGTGCTGGCACCGTAGCGGCTACGATATTTACCCTTATCTTCCCTCCCGGGTACTACATATTTGCCATCCGTGCGATATGCGGCTACGAGAATCACCAAATCCAATCAATCTTCTCAAGCCGGATCCAGATGACCACCTTACACTTCTTCCAATCTTGATTGCCTCTATCGTAAGCGCTGTCTTGTCTTTTCCAGAATTTTTTTTCATGAAATTCTAGGTTGATATATTTTTGTGGCCTTATCTTGGAGTGCTACTCGAGAGACGTCTCTACGATGCAAGGGAGCCTTCGAGTGGTGGTTGGTTGTGTTTCCGCAGGAGGAAGCAGGAGGCACTTCCTCCGCACCCGAGCGGGATGGCGATCTCCGTCAAGAACCTTCGCAAGACCTTTACTCCCTCCATGTTCAGTCGTGAGAAGGGACCCGTCACTGCGGTGTCTGATCTTTCAATGGACATTCCCAAGTCTGGTATATTCGTCTTACTGGGTTCTAACGGGTGAGTCCATATTGGTAAAGAGTCGGCCGCTTGCTCTAATAACAAGTCCAGTGCTGGAATTCAGTCTACGTCACTTTCTATCATTGCAAACCTCATAGGGCGAAGCTCGGGTTCGATCACCTTCGAAGGTGGTGTCAAGCGTCCTCCACGTGGCACGCTTGGAATTGTCCCTCAGAAGAATGTTCTTTTCCCCGACCTCACATGTTACCAGACTCTACGTGTGTGGCGTGCTATCAAGTACTGTTCGCAAGCTGCGTACGAAGACGATGACTATGAGCAGCTGCTGTGCGATTGTGACCTTGGAAAGAAGATACACTCGAATGCCAATACGCTTTCGGGCGGACAGAAGAGGAAGCTCCAGCTCGCCATCAGACTAAATGGTGGCTCCAAGATCGTGCTCGTTGACGAGTGCACTTCGGGCGTCGATCCTCTGTCACGTCGTGCGCTCTGGAGGACACTGTCACGGATACAGTGTTCAAGTTACGTTTGATTCCGAGGACGTCGATGACAAGGAGCCCGCCAGTTCGTCGCTGGATGTTCGGGACCGCATTCGAGAGTTGGCAGCACACTGCACGCTGTCGCAGCCGTCCCCTACGCATGTTGTGTACCACCTCAAGTCCAAGGATTCGGTCTTTGTAGAGCGGGTGCTTCAGATGCTCCAGGACGAGGGTGCAAACTATCATATTGCATCCGTCGATGTGTTGGGGACGTCGATCGAGGATATCTTTCTCGAATCAATGGAGTCCGAGTCCCGAGTTCGCGCACAGGACGGTCGGGTGAAGTCGGTGCACTCCACGGAAAGTACCAGTACTCCTGCCCCGAGTATACCAGGTCCTGCCAGGTGGTTCCTCCACTATTGCTTGCCGACGGGCGTCCAAGATCGCCGTTCAGTCAAGCGTTGACGATATTCCATCAGCGGATGCTCATTTCAAGGAGAAGTTGGCTTACACCTGTGCTTACTGTTGTCATTGCGGTTTGCGGAGCGTGTGTTCCTTTGGTCTTTTTGTCTGGCCAAACTCCGTCGTGCACGGTCCAGTTTCGCAACGAAACGGTGATCCCTTTCTACTGGGCGGACTCGCCTCTCGACAGGTTTTACTACACCCCGACTGCCAGTGCAGTGCACTGCAATCGCCACCCAATATCACAGCGACGCTTGGGCCATCAGCTGTGCACATATTGATGGAAAATGTCCCAGACAATGCTACATTTGTCTCCACGATCCAACAGGACTATATCAACATCCCAATTGGTGGTATATCGATCGACGTCGACACCGGAGATGCGCTGGTTGCTTGGGACGCTACGCCTGCTCCAGGTTTCGCAGGCCCAACGTTGCTGAATCTGGCTACAAATATTCTGTACAATCGTGCATTGAACGCTTTGGGCAACACGGCGGGAGCACTGGCCAATTATGCAAGCTTCCCTCAGATTGCAGCTGGGACGCTTGTGGACTTGAAGTGGGTCGCATTCTTTGGGCCACCATGGTATGATTTTAGCGTCCTTCACCTTTCTGCGTGTTAATCCGTTCTGAAGGCTGTATACCCTGCATTCTTTTCGTTATATGTCCCGCGGGAACGCCGGTCGTCTGTCCAAGTGATGCAGTTTTCGAATGGCTTATCCAACTCTGTCGGTCTTTGGCTCGGCCACTTGCTTTGGGATTCTATCTTCAGTGTCATCATTGCCACAGTCATAATAATCGTGTTTGCTGTTGCCACCAATCAATTCTACGGACTTGGATGTTTGTTAGTTGTTTTGCTCTCTTTTCTTTGCTCTCGCTCATCGACTTCAAGTTTCCATCAGTGGATCGTCCTCGTTCAGTACGTCGGGTGACTCCCAAAACACCATCCTCGCTGCCCGATACAACTTGGCGTGCGTCCTTGCCGGCCAAGACGACCGCGTGCTCGTAATTGTCGGCCCCTGCTCCATACACTCCCCAGAGCAGGCTATCGAATATGCCAAGCTCCTCAGAGCTAAAATTCCCACCTGGGAAAACCTGCAGATCCATCATGCGTGCTTACTTGTGAGTCACATATGTCATCTCGTCGGTCTGTCCATGAGCTTAACATCTCTTTTTCTAGTGAAGTGCGTTACTTCCCGTGCCCATTTTTCTCGGACTAACCCCCTTTCCAGAAACCAAGAACGACCGTAGGCTGGAAAGGCCTGATCAATGACCCGGTATGTCCCTCTGCCTCGCGGGTCACATTCCTCTCTCAATGTTACCCACCCCTCTAGGACCTTGACGGATCCTCCCAAATAAACAAAGGGCTACGAGTTGCTAGACAGCTCCTTTGCGACCTGACCGAACTCGGCGTGCCCATTGGTTCAGAACTTCTCGATACCATCTCCCCCCAGTACATCGCTGATCGTATCGATGTGTCACAATGGTGCGTCCCTGCCACACACCCTCTCTCTTTCCGCCACCTTTTTCTCCCCGCCTCTCTCACCCACTATGCCAGACCCCGCCACGCTCCCAGAGTGAGGATGACACACTCGACGACGACTCGATGCGAGACGAGGACAAGGGTGACGTGACATTGTCATTTTATTGGCTAACTATGGTCTCGACCGCGCTGCGGACTGCCTGTACTGATCCGTCTAGGTTTTTACTGCCTGTTTGAAGGCAGGACCCCCCGATCAAGCTCGAACAAGATGATGCAAGGGCGTCTGATCTGGCAGAACAGTATGTCGAAGTCCTGCAATGCTCTACTCAATGCACGAGCAAACTGATCTCATACCTTTTTGTTTTTCTATTGCAGTCTCCAGTTATTCTGATCTAGACTCTGTGACTGTCTAGAGATGGGCTATTTGGGATAATTGAAGCCACCCTTATCTGCCAGATCATGACTGATTCAGGTGATCTCATGATGAGTGAAGGGGTTATTTATAAGGTATGATACTTCCATGGAAGTGGCTGCAGGGAGAGGGGGGGCAGCTCCTAGTCTATATCCATATATTTTTGTGTTGCTGTATTTAAGTTGTATGTGATCATTGAGGCATAGGTCTTGAATATTGTACAGTGCTCACTGGCATCTTGAGTTGGATTTGAAACTATCAATATTTATTTCTCTTTCACAGTGAGATGGTAGTAGCTAGCACAAAAATGTTGTGTTGTGTGAGTACTACATCTTGAGAGTCTGAGTCGTCAGTCATTGAGTGCCAGTGAGTTTGGATTCCAGATCATTTGAACACAATTCATTTCATCAGAACCACTAAAAAGCTAGTTGATATGCATGATAGTCAGAGTATTTGTTAACATAAAAAGCAGAAAAAGCAGACAGAGAATCTGTATGCTGAAAATTTGTTGGAAGAGGGTTGGGTCCATAAACTCCAATCAAATGAGCAGGTCGCAAAATATTGTCCAAAGAAATAACCTGCATCACATGATGTCCATCACTATCAACCTCTGGTTCAACCATCCACATGCCTGTTTTGAAGCAAAACTCAACAGGACTAAACCATTTAACCAAAGCACAAGAATGTAAAGTATTGCGATCAAAGAAAGAAAATAGTAACAGAACTTGAGCAATGGACAGTCCTTGAAAACCTGGCAAAGTAGAGTCCTTCTCTACAAAAACACAATCATACCTAGCAGGACCCTTATGCCAAGATGAAGTTGCATGGATCCTTTGTCTGTGCATTCCACCAACTCCACAAAGATCACTGGGAGCATAAAAAGTTGCAACTGCTGAATTGAAAGTATGTGCTTTTTCAAGAAGCTGAGGATGTCTAGTATTGGGAAGACCAGCTTGAATGTGAGATTCCTGAACAAAATATTCCACCAAATCAGGCAATGCAGGATGATGAATCTCTTCACCAATCTCTACAAATGATCTAAGGCGTCGAGGTGCTATGATATTAAAGGAATTAGTAACATCATATGGAGCATTTTGAATAAAAATAGCAAACAAAGACATACAAGATACTTTGGCCAACTCAACAATGGATTGTAACCTAGGGCCATCAGCATCTTCCATATCTTGAACATATTCATCATCACGGGCATCTGGTTCATCCCACTCAACAACCATAGCTTGTGGTTGGATATTGCTAGGAATAGAAGGTCTTGAAAGATATCCTGGTGTAAATAATTTCAATAATTTTATAACATGAATTGAAAGTAGGATGAATATCATACCTTTGGCAATTTTTGTGGCTTTAAAATTTGCCAGATTGTCAAGACGCTGATTTATAACCAGCATTTGATACAAAGCCTCATGTTTATTTGTTCTCCTCCAGGGTGCCTTCACAGCTTGGATATGCTTGGATTCTGTGATGGAAGAACATAGTCCATTTGGTGCCCCAAACAATTGAATCATTTCATGATAGTGCTGAAGGGAATGGATTCGAGGAATTGATATCTCATCAACACGAACTCCACATTGTTGAAAGATGGTTCGTTCCTCTTGAAAGCGAAGAATAGCATTATCTAGTGCTTTCAAATCACCTTCATCTAGGCTTGATTGCCTGACAATATAACAAAAGTCTAAAAATGCTGCAAGGCATTGAACCATTCCATCAGGAAGGTAGTCAGCAACTGCTGGTAGATACACCTATATCATATAATAAATGAGAGACAATTACAACTAGATTCAATTCTGCTTACTTTCATCAAGGCTTTGGAATCATTTCCTGTCCATTGTTTAAATCCACGGCCTTGGGGAAAACGCCTAAGGCCTGGAAATGGTGGAACAGCAGCAATGCTATTCAAATAAATATATACTTCAAAATACTTCAAAGTTTTGATATAATTTCAGCACTTACCGACGATCAATATCAGCCAAAATAGCATCTGGATCAGGAAAATGAAGCTTGATGTATGTCTCAACCCAGGCTACAAGATGATCCTTGAAGGTCCCTTTGATAACTTGATGGAGAATATCTGGTGTGATGAGTTCATGAATATTTGCCCTAGGAAAAGCAGCAGTAAAGGGCTTCAAATATTAATGCCAATCAGAATTAAGCTGCTAATAAGACACTTTTCTTACCAAAATATCATCAACAATGCCATATTCTTTCCATAGGATCTGAGCAGCAAATTTCTCCATAAGCAGTCTAGTATGATCATGATCTCGAAGAACTGCATCACTATCACTATCCAAGTGTAATCGATGAGCTGTACATCTACAATGTAGTAATGTGAGTATTCAAGTTGAAGTAATTATGTTTCAAATTCTTACTTTGGACACCAGCCTTGAACAATACAAGCCAAGAGTGCTTGTTCAGGATAGTCACCTATATATGGACCAATTCCATAGATGGCACGTCTATACTGACTATCAGCACATAAAATGATCTTGGGTTTTGTCATGGCAGGACGCATGCTCTCAAGTGCAGCTTGAAGAGAAGCATGAAATAACTGACGCCTAAACTTTCGAAACTCTGGATCTGATTCATGTTCTCGATCAGCTGAAATAATAGTCATACAAAATGGTAAATAGTAGCAGCAGTAGTAGCAGTAGATGAAATGAAATGAAACTTACATTTGGGTATAGATAAAAATCCCAATAAGCTTACAGCCTGCCCATGACCTCTTCTGGCACAGTTATGAACATTGCCTGTTGTAACATATATAGGCCAGTATTCATTCTGTCCTGTTGCTACAGAAACAACAGTTTTGTCACTGCCAAGGATGACAGGAACAAACATAGCCCCATGGTTTTCTTCTTCCTCAGAAAGCTTATTCTATTATATATTCAATAAAACAATGACAGCATAATAAACCAACAGATCACTTACACATTGGGACCATGCCCAATTTCCTGTCATAAAATCTGACCATACACGCTGATGTTGTTCTCCAAAAACTTGACGTGGAGAATAATCCATAAAGTTCTTGAATTCTGGATTTGAGAGCTGCTGATCCACCAACTTTGCACCATCTCGGAGACACATATGATATTTACTCTGCTTCCACACAGGAGCAGAGGGGTCCTGAGCATCAGTATGCTGCATTTCAAACCTCTCCCATGTTTCCTCTTCCACAATCTTGTCAACAAGCCCATAGAGGTCTTCATGATTGGTAAAGGGGGGCTGGCCTTTAGAATGAGCTGCCCAAAGCTGCATCAAATCATCAATATGACTCCCAGGCATTTGATTCTGACAGAATAAAAAGTCTGCAAGCTCAAATTGAGTTTGGTTGTTGAATGGGTGCCAGGAATCATCATTTGTATGACTTGTATGAGCTTCAGGAGCCTGAGGGGATGATGGTGTACTACATCCAGAGTCAGAGGAAAGGTAATTCCCTTCTGAATCACAAGGAGTTCCTAAAATGATCCCATAATTGTTAAAATACTATATCAGTATTCTGAACATTACAAGTCTGAAAGTTTTACTTACCATCCAATACTGGGTGTATCTCATAGTATGCACCAATTGGCTGTGGCTCAGCATCACTACTACTAGTACCACTGGCACTGGCACTGCCAGCAGAAGCAGAGTCTGGTTCTGAATCCGAATTTACCCCCTCAGGCAAGTTACTCTGACTCGGAGTCTGGGGTGGAGGATGTTGGCGAGGCCGAGTTTTGATACATGGAGTTTTGTAATGGACTGCATTCTGGTGTTGTGTGTAGCCTCCTTTAGATGAGAATCCTTTCCTACAACTTGGAAGAATTTGATTGGCACAATAGAACTGCCGGGGTCGGAATGTAGGGGCCATGCTAGGCAAAATGAAGTGTATTAGTGGTGAGAAATCTGATTGCAGGCAGGACACAGAGGTCCGACTACTACTATAACTTGAAAGGCTACTTAAATTCTTCAACCTCCGAGTCCGAATGATTGTAATTAGAAAATTATACCGGTCACTCAGTCACTGACTCGGAGTTTTGTCAAAGTTGTAGCCACAAACTTCAACGAAGACAGTGTTCATTGATTCATATGACATTGTTATGCTCACTTAGCTAGTCAGTATTTTTTTTTGTCACAACTTGAATTTACTTGGTCACGGTCTGGTACCACGGTCACCACCTTGTCGGGTTTTGCTTGGTCACGGTCTCAACATGCCAGTCACGACGCGCATAAAAAATAAAGATACTCACCCGGGCAATCTGCTCAAGGCGTCCTTTCTTTCGGACGACGAACCCAATCCAGGGAGAAAGAAACCTCCGAAAGCTGCAAAGCTAACAGGAACGGAACATCAGGAAGTTATCCAACACGTCGCCGAGGCCGAACAGGAGATGGTCAAACGACGACGGGATGAGTTGGCCACCGCACGCAAACCGTCAGGTCCCCAGGTTACGAAGAAGCTGTTACGAACTGCAGCACAACATAAAACCAAAGGTACGTACCTTCTCACTAACAAGTAAACCGACCGATGGCACGACAACCAACGGAAATTTTTGATAGACGACGACGGCGCTGTAAACGAAGATGGCGACGACGCCGAGTCGAACGGCACCAAAAGCCAGGTGACGACGAAGCTGTTACGAACTGCAGCACAACGTAAAACCAAAGGTACGTACCTTCTCACTAACAAGTAAACCGACCGACACGACAATCAACGGAAATTTTTGATAGACGACGACGGCGCTGTAAACGAAGATGGCGACGACGCCGAGTTGAACAGCACCAAAAGCCAGGTGACGACGAAGCTGTTACGAACTGCAGCACAACGTAAAACACAAAGTACGTACTTTTTCACTAATAAGTAAACCGACACTGAAACAACGGAAAATTTGATAGACGACGACGGTGTTGTCAACGAAGATGGCGACGACACCGAGTTGAACGGCACCAAAAGCCAGCAAGGGGGAAAGAGAAAGGCGTCGGGCGGGCGGAACGAGAGCGGCGGAGTTAGGGCGGCCGTTCGTCGACAGAAAGCGCTCACGGCTGAGCAGGAAGACTGTAGCGACCTAGATGGAGAGGATGAGGGGGTAGGTCGTGCTGCGAAGACGAAACAGAAGAAAGTGTCGGAAGGCGTCGGGAATGGAGGAGACGTACGAAAGGAACAGGACGTCTTTAGGGAACCTGAGATCAGTGAGCGCTGGTATGCGACATCGGACAACACCCCTCGATACTTACCTCTGTTTTGAAAACAGATCGAAGGAGAAGCACCGATCGCGGTGTTTCGAAGAGGAACGACTTGGAACGGGGAAAACTTGGGCGACCGTTGGATGAGAAAAAACCAGCGCTCGGGCGAGATTCGCCAAACGGACTGGCAGTTGGTTCGAAGCGCACTCGGACTAGAGATGCCGACCAGTCGGATGTCGAGGGAGAAGGTGTAGAAGGCGAGGAACAAGGAGACGGAGGAGACCGTGGTGCTCAAAATGGCAACTGTGATCGGTGCGAAACTCTTGACTTCGTTTCCCTCTATAACCACCTCACTCATGGATTTGATTCGCGTCCCCGCCATCCTACTCTACAGACCCAAGAAGAAGCCTAAGGTTCGGCCGACAACGAATACAAGCACAGCGCACACCGCCCCCCCGATCTCCGGTCTCCTACCTGACTGGCAGTCAAGGAAACCCGACCCCGCTACAAGTCGTTCCACCTCACAACCCGTCAATTCCAAACCGAGCGTGCGCGTGACCTCCGGTAAGCTATTTGTTGATTTCTTTATGTCCGTTGTATAAAACGATCGGGCTGTCTCAACAGATACACACAGTTCTCAGCCAGGTGCGTCTCGATACATGGATTGGTATTGAACGTGCCGATCGTTTATTTATTTTTTTCCAGCGGTTTCCTACCGACCCTACGGAGGAATGCAAGATACATATGAAGAACCTGGTCCTCGTGCTGCTGAAGATGACGGGATGATGAGCCGCGTCGGCCACTCCCGCACAGCGCCGTTGCCGATTCGCGTCACGTATCCAACACGTCCCCTTCAACCCACCGCACAAAACCATCCAGTCGAGCTTAGGAAGTCTCAAGAAGACCTTACGGACTCGGAGGAAGAAGACGACTCAGGCAACAACGGGAGTAAACGAAACCGACAACTCAACCGTGAAGACCGGGACTGGGACGACAACGGCAACAAGGACAACTCGGAGGGGTCCCGTTTCTCTCCACTCCAGACTGAGCGTATGCAGACGCAAGGTCGACACTTACCAAAGGCGGCTGCCAACGCGAGGAGGCAAGAAAAGGCAAGTGTCTTGCTGGTGCTCGGCAGCGTGCTTTGCTAACACAAACAATATGAAACCACCACCGTGCGAGCAGCCACAGCAAGCCAGCAAAGGCAAGGGCAAAGAGAAACAGGGTGCGCGGATGATAAAGGAACTTACCCAGCCCTCGGGACAACAAATGCCAAGCACCGGGGCGTTCAGGAAGGCGGGTAATATCATTTCGAAGGTATGGAACATGTCTATTGAAAGATCGCTTGTAACGTTACAACAGTCTCCTGTATCTGTGCTCCCTTACAAACATGCTCTCAAGCCGTCCAATAGTCGGACCAAGACTGCTGCCGGGCCTGAGTTGGTGGGAACATCCGCCGCCCGTAGGAACCACGATGACAGGTCCGTTCGTAACCAGGATACCACCACTGTTGATGACAGTGGGAATTAAAGTGACAACGTTGATGATGATGACATTGATGGAGACGAGGGCGGTGATGCTCAACGAGTCAAAGGTATCAGGACGGTTTTCAAGAACCGAGATCTCCCCGGGTATCCGGACACCCTTGATCTCTGGCGTGACAAGCTACTGCCACGGTGGTATGTTTACCATGCTTCCATTGATAATCCTTGGAAGCTTGAGCGTGCGGAGCACCTGAAATGTGGACAAGCGCTCTGGGACCATCTCATCTGTATTGAGCACACGTTAAAACATCACAATGATCCAGTGTGGACTCTTGTAAGTTCTGAGTCACTTTTGAGGCCATCGTTGACTCTTTTGCAGCTCAAGCAGCGGACATATGACTGGCGGGGTGACCTTGCTGAACGGGCCATTCTTGCTGTTAAGGCTTTCTTTGGGAAGTATACAAGCTTTCATTCGGACCCAGAGTCCAGAGCAGCTTATGTTGCCTGGGCTGTTCCTGATGCCACTGAGGAGGAGGATGAGAGGGGAAATCTGGTAGTTCATCTACCTCGTTTCTTCCCATTCATGTGGAAGGAGTTTGATGGAACTAATCCTGATGATGTGGTAAGTCGTTCGTTTTCAATGGAACATGTCTCATCATTTCAGTAGAAGATGTCTGGTGTTTTCTTGCATGAAGTCATCTTGGACACGTTCACTCATTACATTGAAACTACTATGGCTGTCTCAGGTACAGTTAAGAATAAAAAGGTTCCAGGTGGTGCACTTGCACTTGCAACTGTTGCAGTAAGTCGTCGTCCTTTGATTCTTGTAAATACTAAGCTTTAAAAATAAATAGGTTGAGAGAGCATTTAGGTACTGGAAGACTGGCAATTGTGTACTTCCACCACAGAAGAAGGACCGGACATTTTGCAAGGGACTTTGGGGTTTTGCATTCAATGAGGTAATGACTTCGGTTGAGTGCCTCACTAAAAAGCAGTGGGGCAAGATCCTGGATGGGGCCAATGAATATATTGGAGCTCACAAAGCTGCTCCTAGCATTGCTGCTAGTCATGCAAGGATGGGGTTGGTTTCTGGAAGGGCAGCATGTGTTGAGGTTGATTCTGATTCTGATTAGTGGTGGTATGAATTGCTTGTAATGAATCAATGGTGTGATTGCTACAATGATGATATGATGATATGATTCCATTGTTGGAATGATGATCTTGTTTAATGTGATAATGAGGCATCTGACTTCCTGTATATCTGGGTGCCTGGAATTACTGATGACACTGTGAAGCTGATATCTTGAGGGATGTGGAGGATTGAATTCCTGAGGAGACTTAGTTGGTGGATTGCCTGATTGGCTGAATGTCTGAATGTTTGATGCACTAAGGCCCTGAATAAAATGAAAGAAATGGTTCATTAAAATACTGAATGAACTAATATCCTGAAGGTGTGACACAGTGAATCTTTGAAATAAATGATATGCTGGGTCTTTGGGTTTCATGAAGTACTCAGGCAGTTAGTAAAGTAATAGTGCTGATCCCTTGATTTCCTGAATTGCATGAAACCTTGAGCACCTAATGCTCTGAAATTCTGATATGCTAATGTACTGTTGGCATGATTTTGTGATGCACTGAGAATACTGATGTTCTGGCTGTCTGGTGTCCTGAAGTCCTGAGATACTGAAAGCACTGATTGTGGTGACACACTGATTGCACTGAAATCACTCATAGCATGAGAAACTGATTTCCTGATGTACTAAAATACTGATTGGCCTGATTTGATGACACTTTGAACTTCTGAAGGCCTGTATTCCTGAACTTCCTCATATCCTGAGGCACTGATTTCCTGACATCCTGAAGGTACTATTGCAGTTGCACCATGAATAACTGATATACTGAATCCCTGAGCTGGCTCATATCCTGACACACTGATTTTCTGAAGTCCTGAAGGAACTATGGCTCTTACACAATGAATAGCTGAGATACTGAATCACTGAGTTGCTTAATTGCTGCTGTCAGACAATCAATTTCTCACTGAGCTGATAGAATGGGTGCTTGAGAGTACTGATGGAACTGCTGTCAGTGTTGTCAGTATTTCAGAAAAAATGTAGGTTTGCTGATGTTGATGCCGTTCGTACTTTAATGTTCGTATAATAGCTTGTCAGCAACTGCCTGTGCCTACTTTTACAACACTTCCATGTCCCGATTCAATAAGCCCCCACTGGGCTGGCCATTCGGTTTCAGTCTCTCGTCGGACCATGTCTGGTCAGGATTCCTCCTCTTTTGCCTACTCGAGGATGCTGTAGAGCGTGAAGAATATCTTGTTGTTAAGCACACGGGCGAACACAAAGATCGTTTCAATGATCTTGTACAAGCCCGGAATCAACGCGTGCGGATTGCAGGTCAGCCTGAGGTGACGCACTTCTGCGACAAGTGTACACGTTGGTACTTTGATAATGATGGCAAACGTAAGTATATGTCTGAGTCTGAGTTCACCTTGAATTGACGTTCAAGCAACAGGCATTGGGAAATGCTCCGTCGTAGTGACAGACGGCATATGCATCGGTCATCCTTGCTGTAGCCGACATAATTGTCAAGTCCCTTTGGGCAGTGGCAAGGACCGGTTCTGCCCAATTCATGCTTCATTCAATGAGATTTGCTCCATCGTTGATTGCATGAACAAAGTCGTTGACGGTCACCTTACTTGTGACAACCCAGAGCATCAGGAGATAGAACGGCTTCACAAGGACAGAGGACAGTCTCGCTTCCAGCTCCATGACAGGTTGCAGCGTGCCCGCGACACTATCCACCCAACTGGTTCAGAATCAAATTCGCGACTTCTTTCTCTGGTTACCGCGTTTGACAACGAGGACGAGCAATTCAGCATCAATCCAGACGGTCGAGTTACTGCCGACAACCCCGACGAGGTGCCTCAGGTTCAAGAACCCTCCACAATCAAGTCAAAGAAAGTACGCGCCAAGTTCACTCGATCCAGAACACATAACGAGCAACTCGTGGTTGCACCCTGTGGCATCATCCTCGGGCGGGACACAATGTTCGGAGCCGAAGGCATTGCCAGTGTTGCAGTGAGTTCGTCATTTGTTTCTGTTCAATGCACGCTAATCATTCACTACCCTCCAGGAGTTTATCAAGCGCATATTTCGTATCGAGGCTCTCAAGCCCGATCACATTTTCTATGACAACAACTGTTCTCTCGCTCAGCATGTCAAGTCAGATCCTTACTTTGCCAAAATGGGCCTCTCTGTCGACGTTTTTCACTTCAAATGCAAACACAAGGAGACCCATACGTTCTGCCAAGAAAACTGCAATCCTGCCGCATTCCCGGAGTTGCTTCGCGACGATGGCGGGTGGTTTTTCAATTCTTCAGCAGCCGAGCAAGCAAACGCTTGGATGGGTGGGTATCATGCTATGTGTAGAGAAATGTTAGTGGATAAGTACGACTTTTTTCTTGACCAAATGATCCTACGACACAACCAGGTGACGAAGGCAAAGTTAGAAGCACAAGAATGCCACCCCGGCAACTGGTTCGTATAGTCACGGTAGCATGTACTAGTACTCTCACTATGTACGGTATGTCATAGCATCGCTTGTTCAATTCACACATGCACACCATCCGAGTCGTATAATTGTGTTTGAGCCCGTCCGAGTTGTCGCATCGTGGCATCAGTGCATCAGTCGCTGATGCGGCAAACAATTGGCGTGATTGAAAGTACTACAACAAATCTAGTTACATATGGCTGAACACTAATGGTATGGTAGTAATGTAAGGTCACGGTAACACTAGAACAATGCGCCCATGCGCCTGCGAGTCTCACCTTTGATCTCCTGGCGGATAAAATTTGACCAGCGCCCACGCTCCGTATGTCCATACTCAATGTACTGCTCACGAACCAACCGGCTGACATCCATCCAGTGTCGACGGTGATCATAGAAAGTTGATCGGACAAACTTGACGTGAAAGTAGTCCTGGAATACCTTCTCCACAGGGCGGTGCTTGTTGGACTCGAGGTGACATTTTTTGAATCCAATATCCATCTCATCTGCGTAGAAGTCGAACGGCCAGATGCGGGGACCAGATGTATCACGAGGGGGAGGTGTGGTGGATAGCGTGAATGACAGCCTAGGCTTCTTGGATGATTTCCGAGAGGCCTGGGTAAAGTTGCGGCTGCGCGCATACAATAACGGTTTCACTGATCCGGATAGATTGGAAAGCTCCGAGTCAACAGAATCAGAGGGCGTGCGGTGGCGCATGCGTGAGCGATCAGGCCACAAGGGCGGAGATCTTGAAAGTCTGCCAAAGAAGGGACTTGAGGGCTGTGGAGGTTCAACTGATCACCAGTAGCAGTGATAGTCATATATCAAACTCTTCTGCTTACCATAAAACTGTCATACATGAAATAGGCTAATCCACATACTGCCCTTGATATATTGGTGATATATCACTTGTCA
>JBBPPY010000679.1:0-17841 GCA_038092195.1 Leccinum barrowsii
CCGCACCCGCCATCATTGGCTCCCTCGACTCCGCACGCCAGCACGCCTCCGCCACCCTCGACTCAATCTACACTGGCACGCTCATTCCATAGATCCCGCGCCGCATGACCTCCATCAAGTATGCCTCCGAGTACTACCCAGTCCTTCCGTCTTGCTCACCTGTTCCCCACAGGAACCCCCGACCACTCCGCCCTCCTCACCCGACCTACCGACACAGAGATGCACATCAACATCCCATACCATGCATGGTCATCCTCGGCTACTCCGTCAACCCCTCCGTCGATCCCACCGCACCCGCCATCATTGGCTCCCTCGACTCAGCACGCCAGCACGCCTCCGCCACCCTCGACTCAATCCGCACCACCAACATACAGAAAAAGGAACAGCCTGGCTCCCAGGAAACCTTTATCCCCAAGGCCTGCATCCAGAGCCCCTACGTCATCGGCTTCCACCTCGACGACGACAAGCAGCACATCTTTCTCGCTGGCATGTCGGACAAAAAGATCATTCAGGTACGTGTGGCACCAGGCTTGATTCATGTGGAGGAGCTCACTCGCGTTGCTAGTACGATATGAATTCGGACGACATCACCCCGGGCCAAGAGTACGACCAGCACTTGGGACCCGTGAACACGATCACTTTTGTCGACGAAAATCGTCGGTTTGTCACTACCTCGGACGATAAAACAATCCGAGCCTGGGACTATAACATACCGTCGTAATAAAGTACATCGCGGATCCCCACATACATTCCATGCCTGCCGTCACGCTACATCCTTCCAGTTTGTATCACGTTCCTATTTCCCTGTTTTCTGTCCTATTCACACCCTCAGGCTCACGTGAACGCAGAAAAATATTTTGCCGCCGCGCAATCACTGGACAACCAAATTCTCGTGTACAGCACCGACAATTTCCGCCAGAACAGAAAGAAAACTTGAAGGTTCGCGGGTTATTCCGTGGCGGGATATACCTGCCAGGTAGGATTTTCCCCGGATGGATTAAAGTGGATCAGTAGCGGTGACAGCGAAGGAAACGTGGTGTTTTCGGACTGGAAGAGTGGTCGAATCAAGTCGCGTCTAAAAGCGCACTCCAAAGTGGTATCAAGCTGTGGGTGAGTTGTGTGGGGTCGGAGTGGGAACATCAGCTGACGGCCTTGTGCAGGACTGAGTATTCTGTACATTCATTTAATGTCTACGTCATGCACTGTGCTACTTCCTTGAAACGTAATGACGAAACCCGTCAAACTGCTCATGTGCACTGTCTCCGCGACCTTATCGATGACGGGCACAGAAGTAACCTGAACCCGCTTAACTTGGAGTGTTCATCCAGTGAAGGCTGCGGATACGGAGGATGGACGATGTGTGCACAATACAGCGGCGATGCACGTAGGACCTCTCCAATTTTTGCCCGCTCTGAGTGAGCGGCGTTAGTGCCTTCAAATTGCGGGTTCCCCGCTCTCTGCGGTATACGTGACGCCCCCACTACCCCACATACCTCTTCATTGGACTCACTGTCAACATCTTCAGTGTCATTAATCCCTTGGCCCACCCCTCCTGGCATCGAGGATCTTACGGCCAAGATCGTCTTGGCATCGTCATCCAGGTATGGCTCTTATACCCGCCCTTATCTCAAGTCGCTCACCGCATATTTAAGGACCTCATCTATATATTTATTATGCACCAGCTCTCTGGTAGGTATCGAGGATCTTACGGCCAAGATCGTCTTGGCATCGTCATCCAGGTATGGCTCTTATACCCGCCCTTATCTCAAGTCGCTCACATATTTATGAACGTAGTGTGGTATCGAGATCTCACGGCCAAGATCGTCTCGGCGTTGTCGTCAACAGGTACTGTCGCTATCACACCCTCGCCCTTATCTCAAGTCGCTGACCACACATTCAAGTTTAAGGATCTATCTAATCGAGGATTTCACAACCCGTACCCGGGACCCGCGGGTTTTTCCCCGCACGTTGACGACAACGGCAATGACGACGACGAACTGTCGACTCAATGACTCGACCACACTGGCGACGCGACGACGCCATGGAAGGGAGACGAGGGCGACGACAACTCGGTTGACCGTCACCCCGCCTTTCCTTGGTACCCGTGATGGGTGGGTCTCTGCGCTTAGTGTGCGCACTCGCCGAGGGCTGATCATGTGATGACCAACTCAGCGAGTAAACGACGACAATTACTTCTCAACGCCAACACGGACTTGACAACAACAAGAGCACGACGACGACGACGACCCGACGGTGGCGCGACGCTGATTGAAGACGTGACAACGACAGGTCGACACCGTCACGCCACGGCGAGTTAATGAACCACACGTCACATCAACTTGAACGCGGCGTCGACCACGAACACCGGGAACTCAACGACCGCCACGACTCGATGACGCGAGCAACGTCGAACGCACGACGAACAACACGATGTCATGCCACGTCGCGACGTATCGAGTGACACCGTGACGACAGCATGCCACATCGCGATTCGCGACGAAGACGACGGACGAAGACGTCGACGCCACCACGCTGCATCGACGGGCTCAACCACACCGACAACAGCCCGAACGTCATTGACGACGGACGACAACGTGGCATCGACAACCACAACCACGACACGACTACAACGGATAAACAATCGTCGACAGACGACGCGACACCGACACCGACGCCCACCTTCCTCATCCCTGACTTCTTCCCATCCCCTCGCGTGCAGAAGCAACCACACGACGTGCACAACTGTGCCCGTTGTGCAGTTGCTCCTGCATGCTGCTGTTATTGTTACTGACAATGACACAACGACACGCCGGTGTCGACCACGAACGCCGACGCCAGCGCTGATTTGAATGAACAACTTCGATGCGACTGAATGCCACAACGTGACACTGATGATGCACGACACACATGCAGTAGGCTGTACCTATATTACAATAATTACATAGACTTGGTAGGCCCCATAGCACCGGTGTTTCATGACACTATCTATATGGTGCGTGCAGTCCTTAGAACTTACTATGTGGTACTACATAGAGGGCTTGTATCCCATGATTTCTATGGAGTGCTCTGTAGTCTACATAGAAACTGGGTTACTACTGGAAATATTTTTTTTTCCTGATGATAGTGACGTCTGGGGCCCGTCGGACGTACAAACCCCTGGGCACAAGAAATATTATGTGTCATTCACAGACGATCACACTCGTTACACGCACCTCTACCTCCTTGCGGCGAAATCGGACACCTTCGACGCGTACAAATCCTACACCGCTTGGGCGCGGACACAGCACGGCGCCGTCATCAAACGCTTGCGATCGGACCGTGGTGGCGAGTACCTGAGCGACGAGTTCAACCGGTACCTAAAAACGGAGGGGACCGAGCGCAAACTCACCACGCACGACACGCCGCAGCACAACGGCGTGGCTGAGCGGCTCAACCGCACCCTCGTCGAACGGGTGCGCACGGTTCTGCATGCGAGTGGACTGCCGAAGAATCTGTGGGGGGAGGCGTTAGCGCATGCCGTTTGGGTCAAGAACCGCACGGCGTCCCGCGTGCTCGATGGCAAGACGCCGCACGAGCTGTTAACAGGGAAGAAACCAAATTTAAGGAACTTACCTGAATGGGGAACACGCGTGTGGATTCACGACGACTCCGGCTCGAAGCTCGACGCTCGCGCGCGCGCGGGCCGCTGGATGGGTTACGACGCTGAGAGCAGCGCGCACCGCGTCTATGATGAGAAGAGACGCACCATACTCGTCGAACGAAACGTTTCGTTCGCGAAGCGCGGGACCGACGACTCCAGTTCTGGGCAACACAGGCCGCAGATCGAGGGGGAGAATAAGGGAGCTGCAAAGAACAATCAGCGCCTGAAGAGTGAGGGAGACGGCGCAAGGAAGGACTCACCGAAGACCAACCCAGCCGATCTCAAACCCCCGCCGTCAAACGAGACGCCCGCTATCGACGAGACGAAACCGTCAGCGCCTGTCGTCGAATTGCGTCGATCGGCTCGCCTGCGAGGTAACTCACCTTATATCAATATGCTGACCAGTGGTCAAGGGACGCACGATGGTCGTGAGGGTGGATCCGCCTTGCCGCGTGGAGTCCAAGCTGTGGCTCTTGAGGGCCGACGTGAGAACGAGGGGGAGAGCGCGGCCACAGAAGCCGGTGTGGCAGGTGATGGATGGGAAGATGAAGATATCGCTTACGCGATGTATGCGGGAGTTTGCGAGGCAGAAGCGCTCGAACCGCGCACTATCGATGAGGCTCGGAAACGGCCGGATTGGGCGCGCTGGGACGAAGCAATCAATGCAGAGCGCAAAGCCCTTAGCGACGCACACACCTGGGACGTCGTACCGAGACCGCCGAAAGGGACGAACGTCGTCGACTGCAAATGGGTCTTCAAGATAAAGAAGAATGCAGCCGGCGAAATCGACAAGTACAAAGCCCGTCTCGTCGCCCGCGGTTTCACCCAAGTACACGGCGTCGACTACTACGAAACATACGCCCCGGTCGCTCGCCTCTCGTCCCTTCGCCTCATCCTCGCCATCGCCGCCCGATACGACTGGGATATCGACGTCTTCGACTTCCACTCGGCATTCCTCAACGGCAAACTCGATGACAATGAAATTATATACATGGAATTGCCCCCTGGCTCGGATAAAGGAGGTAGAGACCTCGTCGCTCGCCTCCGCGTCGCTCTCTACGGCTCGAAGCAAGGCGCGCTGAAATGGTATCAGCGGCTATGCAGAGAACTCGCCGAACTCGGCCTCAACCGCACGGAAGCGGACTGGGGAGTGTTCGTAGCGAAGATCGGCACGGACATATTAATCCTCGCCTCGCACGTCGACGACTGCACCGTCACTGGGTCGTCGAAGGAGCTCGTCAAAGCGTTCAAGGCCGAAATCGGATCGCGATTCAAGATCACGGATCTCGGGCCTATCAGCTGGCTCCTAGGGATGAAGGTAGCGCGCGATCGGGACGCGCGCACCATTTCCATTTCACAACAGTCATACATTGAGGCGATACTCACTAAATACAACTTTGCCGACCAGAAACCGCTCTCCATTCCCATGGACCCAAACATCCAGCTATCGCGGTCTCAGTCTCCGACATCCGCTGCCGACGTCGCGACGATGCGACAGGTTCCGTTTAGGGCAGCGCTCGGTTCACTCATGTACCTGGCTGTTGGTACGCGACCCGACATAGCGTTTGCGGTGTCGACGATCGCTCAATTCACGGAGAACCCCGGATTACTGCACTGGGAAGCCCTCAAACGTGTCTATCGCTACTTAATCGGCACGAAGACCTGGTCGCTGACTTACGGGACGGAGAAAAAGAGCCTCGAGGGCTACGCCGACGCAGATGGCGCATCGCAGGAACACCGGCACGCTATATCGGGATACGCGTTCCTCATTGACGGAGGAGCGATCTCGTGGAGCTCGCGCAAACAGGAGCTCGTCACGCTCTCGACGACCGAGGCCGAGTATGTCGCGTCTACCCATGCTGCAAAGGAAGCCTTATGGCTTCGTCGTCTCATCGGCGAAGTCTTCCAGCCACTCCGGAACCCGATCACTCTTTTCAACGACAACCAATCGGCTATCGCGCTCACCAAGGACGGTAATTATCACGCACGCACTAAACACATTGATATTAGATATCATTTCATTCGTTTTTCTGTTTCGAAAGGTTCTATTCGTTTACTATACTGCCCTACTGATGATATGGTAGCTGATACCCTTACTAAAGCTCTTCCTTCTGTCAAGGCGAAGCACTTTGCATCCGAACTTGGACTCCGTGCCGCTTGAGGGGGAGTGTTGGAGTTCAATCGTCATGATCCGTATTTAGTAGCTTACCTAACACGTTCGTTATTTTCCGTTCGTACGTAGCGTACAACCTCAGTCGACTACCACGTCAACTGAGGTAAGATATCCCTTACACACTCGTTACTACTCTTACTTACCTACTGTAGACTTATTATCTTCTACAGGTATTATAGTCGACTACCACGTCAACTGAGACTTATTATCTTCTACACACACACACAACCGTGTGGCTGCCAGGCGACGTGATCCTCTTTGACGGACATCTCGCCGTGTTCCGGCACTCGCTCGACCTCATCTTCTATGTCGTCGGCACGACTCGGCAGCTCGGTTCTCACCGCCTTCTTCGACGCCATTTCGCTCCTGCTGCGAAATCAGGTGGAAAAACGGACCGTACTCGAGAACCTTGGACGAGACGATAGATGTGACGGGTGAGAAAAAACCCTGGCCGTGATTTCGATCTCATCGTAGGAAACGTACAAAACTTAAATAAGTATCTATAATTCGAGAAAATTACACACTCTGATGGGGCACGTTGCATGATTGTACGATGCGGCGCCCGTGACTACAACGCCACTGGCGTAAAAGTGCAAAGTTTTATGCAAGAACATACGAGTCATAGTTTTTCTATTCTAATACTGCCCAAGCTCAGTCAAGGGATGGTATATCTTAACTTTTCCTCGTATATATAGTTTTATTATGCTGCCACTATACTGTCGAGATCAATCGAATGGTTATTTTTCCTTTCCTTTGCCTCTTACACTGCGCTTGCACGAGTGGCACAGTCAGACTTTTACCCGATATAGTATTTAAACTATAACACACCGTGATAGTTTAAACTGCACACACATTTTTCACACGAAATTATCTTAGACAAGTTAAAAAATTGCCATGATATAACATCTCCCTCCTCTAGGCAGAATAGGTTTACCATTGCATTGCTGTTATGACATTGTATTTGGAATGGATAGAAAAAAAAACATCCGGCTTTTCTACACAAAACTGATGGTTTCAACAGTCATACTATATAGACACCATTACTAATGTTTTATAGCCCATTAAAGGCACCCATTCCCCTTGTGTACAGCACGTGCCACATTCCTTGATGCGCCCGCCTTGTTATTCCTTCAGGCTGTAGCGGAAGAGTTTTGCAAGATTTCTTGGTAGTTATTGTATCTGCGGTATTGCAGGATTGCCAATCATTAGTACTTCCTGTATGAATTTGCAAGATATTGATGTACTCCGAGTGCTCCCTATCCAATACATGCAAGACACGCAACATATTACTTGCAAGACGTGCAACTTTGCACTCCGCACCGTATCTGACACTTGCAATACACTTTGCACGACCCACACATAGTAGTACTTCCTGTATGAATATGCAAGATATTGATGTCGAGTCCTCCCTATCCAATACATGCAAGACACGCAACATAGTATTACTTGCAAGACCTGTAACTTTGCACTCCGCACCCGGTGCACCGTATCCGACACATGCAATACACTTTGCACGACCCACACTGGATATGCAACACTCGCAATACTACACTGCCTGAGATACACTGCTCAAGCGCTCACTTCCCATCCGACATATGCAAGACACTTTGCAAGATGAGCAATGTGTGCTCTGCTCCCTATCCGACACATGCAAGACACGCAAAGCACTGACACTCCCTTCCCTAGTACTATCCAACATGTCCGTCGTGCAAGACGCATTGCAAGACATGTACATACTTGCAAGACGCCGCGTAACACACTGATGTACTCCCCTTCCGATCTGATACTTTACAAGACGCGCAATACTGCACCGACACCGTGCCGCCCCCACCCTGTCCGATACATGCAATATCTCCCCTCCGCTTCTCCTGGTACGTTACATCCAATATCACATAAATACGAACCGGCATCAACTTCGCCAACCCCCCTCTCCTGCATCCGTAAAACAGACAAATTGATGGATGCAGACTCCGATATGACGATGTCGACCCCGGGTGGTAGTACTAGGCGGCGCTGGTTGGGCATTCTGACGCAAGAGATTTACTAATACTAGATACATTGTTTTTCAATAGACTCGCTATCTATCTACCATACAACAACTATGAAGTGCAACTGTGAGTAACACCGGGTATACTATCGGGTCGGCGGTAAGTGGGAGCGATCATGTTTTCCGTTTTCTGAACACACAGTGAGTAAATGCAATAATTCATGATACAAACACGCACTTTCGTGGAGAAGCAGGAGGGGGGATGACATTCTCTTTTCCGATTGCGTTGTCTCGGTGAGCACGCTTGGACGGGACGTGCTTTCTCTTGGGCCGTCCAAGAGAAGTCGCCTCCGTGTCCGCGGTTGAAGTAGCAGCGCCTTGCATCGCCAAATTGGTCACGCCATGCTGAGTAGGTGGGATGACTGGGACAGGGACGACATTGATGTCAGAGAGTGGTTCGGGGGAAGCGGATGGAGGACTTGTAGATGATACAACGGGAGGGGCCGGGAGAATCGCCAAAGACACCGGAGACATGTCACCGAAGTCGAATGTGTTCGGCACAAACGGGTTGTAGTCGTTATTGAAGTTGGTGGTTCCAAACGTAGCACCAAACTCATTGATGTTCAAGTTGCAGTCCATGAGCCCCTGGTACGTAGGATCAAGGGAGTAGCCTGAGTTTTGCGTACTATTCATTCCGAATTGAGTTCCTCTCGTTGCTAAACCAGAGAAAGACATGGGGTCCCATGCTAGGCCCTCGAAATCCCACAAGCCGGTTTGGGATAGGTCATCGGAATTGAGGAGATTTGTGAAGCTTCCTGCGCCGAGCGCGTCCGCAGGACTGAGGCCGCCGGAGTCGCCAGAAGGATTAGTCACTGTTGGTGTCGAAGGAATTGTTGCGTATGTTGCAAGATGCGGGGCTGGGAGTGCTGCAAGATTTGCGGGTTGGAATGTCACCGGTTGCGTGACTGGGGATGTTGCAAGATGCGGGGCCAGTGGGAGTGTTGCAAGATGCGGGGCTGGGAGTGTTGCAAGATTTGCGGGTGGGAATGTCACCGGTTGCGTGACTGGGGATGTTGCAAGATGCGCGGCTGGGAACGGTGTTGCAAGATTTGAAGAAGATGCAGGACTATAAGTATTCGGAGGTGGGTTTGTCTCTGCTTGATGAACGCCATACCCGTCCCCAGTGGTCCCTGCTTCGTCGTCATCGTCATTCCCTTCCGAGTCCTCAATGGTCCGAGTCTTCCCGTTCGTCTCCTCTTGTCCAGCGTGACCTACTTGTTGCGTTGGATGATCTTCTTCTGCACCGTCACCCACAGCAGGGGCATCCGAGTCCTCAGTCTCCGGGGACGCTGGTGTTGCGTCAGTTTTTTTTGCTCGTGTCAAGGTAACGTTCAATTAAGTGTGCGTAAACGGTACTGACCGAATATCACCTCGTCCAAGAATTCGCCGAATGCTTCGACTACCTCACTTTCGAACTTGGGGTAGGCATCAGCAAAGTCACGACCATCTCTGGTCTTCGCCGTGTGTACACTAGATAGCAATCAGTACGTCTGTGGACATGAACGACACAAGAATTCAGTACTGACCTCGCTATGTACTTTCCACCCTCAGGATCGAGAGGGTCTACGCCTCCCATCATGACCGTGAACTGCAACCCCGTCTGGTTGCTCAAGTGATCGAGAACGCGTTGCAGAACTGCTCCGCATTGTTGCATGTTACTATCCATGGCATAGACGTCAGTATGTGAACAACATAGGCATCAAAGACTTACCGGCGACGCACGAGTGGGTCAGTCTCCACTCTCTCATCAACGCCATCACCGTCAAATTCGGTGTCTGTGTCGGTGGGTTCTTCTTTCGCCTTGCGCGATCTTTTCCTTTTCTTTGCGTCCTTCTTCTGCGCTTCGCTGATTTGATGGATCTCTTCCTGAATCGCAGGGGACTCGTTCTCAAACATATCCCGGATCTTCTTGTTGACGTCGACGATCGGAGTGCCGGCTTCCACTTCTTTCTGTACGCGCGAGATGTAGTACTTCTTCGAATATATCTCCCAAGGTTTCTTCACGCGTGTCTTGGACTGGAGGAGGCCGTCCATAATTTTTGCGGTCTTGTTATTGGCAGCACGGTTGTCGCCAGCCCCGTTATGCCAGTGCATCCAACGCCAAACCTGTCTCTTTCGTTTTTTGATGGCATCTGTGAGAGTTTTCTTCTGATCGTCAGTGAGGAGTGCGTCGGCAGATACACTAGGCAGGGCGCTCGGGCGCTCGGGCCACCGCTGAAAGAATCGCCCATAGAGCGATTCCCAATGCTTGGTATAGGAGCGACTGCCGATCTTCTTGAACGTGATGAGCTCTTGGTCAAGGAAGGTCTTTTGCTCTTCCGTTGTCCACTCTGCCGGCATCTTGGAGTCGTCAGTTACTACAGTTCAGACTCGGAGACAAGTAGATACAGACTTTTATGGCGAATAGATTTTATTACTGCACAGTGAGGGTACAGAGACGCAGGGGGTGAATTTCGAGTTGAAGATCACGAAACAGAGACGCGCGGGTGAAGTCGAAGCCTGAGGAAGCTGAGGAGGAGACGTGGGGGTAAAGCTAAGGGGCATGAATGAGTACTCTGGAAATAAATGTATCAAATCCGGGTCAGTAAACGATCGAGGATCTGGAGTTTGCAACGGTTGTCCGAGTCAGTAAACGATCTGTGATATATCTGGACTTCAAGTTGCCAGGGATCGCATGTGGTTCTGGCTCTTCGCAGGGAGTCTAGTACGTCTGAACAGAAAAACTGCACTTCCAATTTTGAGCAATTCAGTACATATTAAATGGGTCTATGCAACGACGACATCAGGCACAACCTGGTACAGCAAAAGACCCATGCGTTGCCGCCCACTCACATCTACGCCTTCCATAGCATTCAAGAGAAGGTCCTCCAAGACCTTCACGACAGTGCGAATGTTCTTGGAAAGCAGACTCTCTGAACCCATACTACCGCGCCCATCAGTGAAAGTTAGCCTCCGATTTTCTTCCTCGATAGGGTAGACAGCAGAGAGCATGTCATTTATTTCACTATAAACCCCAGATGATATTAATTGATCGCACAAAGCCTGCATCCGTTTGCGCAAGGATGTTCCAATGATCACCGTGAGCGCGTCCTTAAGCTGAGATTCTGATCTAAATGTGGGCTTGCTAAATGAATGGTGTTTAGTTTCCTCACAAGTTGTGTTCGCTCACCGAACTTCAGGCTTGTCATTATGTTTTCTGGGCCGACCGGCGCTGTTAATGCTCTTCAGTGGTGAAGTTAGTATGGATGGATATATATGAACATACCGCCGGGACAGGATACTGCTTACGGATTGACGAGGTTGCCCCATGACACTGGCAGTGATGACTTGCTTGGGAGCTCCGAGTCTGAGAATACCTGAGTTACGAGTACTTCAATATGTACCAGATCCAACCCACCCATGAACGTACTGAGAATTATGTTCATTACCCGCCGCGGTATTGCGGCGTTTCTCCGTGATCTTCTTGTTGATTGTGCTGTGATTTCTGGGGAATAGAAATAAGTTCACGACATTCGTAGGGAGTGGCAGAGTACAGCAAACTTCTCGTAATATTTTGCTCGATATCTGCGAGCAGCCAGAGTTCTCTCTTCTGGAGTCAGGTGTACCTTAGGACGAGCCATGACATTTGAAGTGATGTGGTGTGTGGTTGGCAGAAATAGGAGAATTACGATGGCTACAGAGTGACGATATGGAATCGTGTTCAACTTCAGCCAGTTTTTGGTGCAGTGTATAGGAGATTTACTCGCACTACCTTAGTATGTACACTTCCCTAGTACGTTCTAACAAGTTGTTGATTTACTAGTATTGTATGTTCGCTAACTCCGTTTACGACAGTATGATATTAGTAGTCTATTCGCATTCAAGATCTTATCCGAGTCGCATCTTAGTTCAACATAAAGCACAAGCTGAAATACGCTCAAAACATATCCTTACTACTTCCTTGCAGATACTATATACTTTGCATTTCCGTCATTGATTGCAGTCTCCATCATCTGCCGGGCCCGAGCCAAGCATTTCACCTTGCAATACACCGAACCAGGAATGTCGGTTACGAGAGGGGAGGCATGGTGCCTATGCACAACTCAGTATATGTTGTGGTATGATAGAGTGTACAAACAAACCACTCTGCGATAACACCGATGGCCCTACCCTTGGTAACAAGATAGTAAGGGCCCGGAACACCGGGCATGGGGAGGTAGAAATTTTCACCCTTGTGGGTCACGGTGTAGTGCCGACTGAGTGCCGCTGGTGCGTTGGAAACAGGCGACGGGGTGGCTGTAGAAGCGGAGGTTTCGGACTCGAAGTTGGCTGAAAGTGACTCAGGTACTCGGGGCACTTTGTCCACATCTAGCAATTTGGAGCCAGCTGAGGGAGGGGGGTCTGACTCCGTCACCAAGGTACTGGCACGTTGACGAGCGGCCGCAATAACTTGCTCTGCACCGCCTGGAGATAGATGAACTCTTTTGATAAGAGCCAGTAGTTCTGCGATCAAAAACAATTTAAGCATACAAAGTGTCAACAGGAACTTGAATGAACCATCAAACCTTCGAGCTGATCGGTAGAAGTGGGAGCAGAGGTTTCTGTGATCATTATCACGGTGCCAGTGGAAACGTTGACGACCGAGGTGGGCTCAAGCTGTATAGTGGGTAATTTATACTCATCCGGACACCGCCATCCTTCATGGCCAACCGTCGAAGGCCCATGCACCCTGAATAGTAGGCACACGTTGGCACTCAGAACCATGGTGATTCTGAGAAGATTCCTAGAAAGGTCATTATGCCGACCGAAAACTATCGTCTTGCTTGGATCCACCAGTAGCTCTCCTCGGCCATATGCCAACCTGCAACTCTCCTCGGCTATACAGCCACATTTTTTTTTCCAAATTGGCTTCCATTCAAGCCAGTGTGGCTCGTCTACCTACCGTTGTGACTGGGGTCTGCTCCACACGACATTTGGGGGTCTGTTCCACGAATTCTTGGCACGTTGTGAGTACCAACTGCCGGGCTTGGTAGTCAGTCGTTCTCTCTGCCAATTCAACAAGCCGCGTGCAATTAACTTTGACCAATGTTTTCTGAAATCCCCGCTTCCTCTCAGGAGACAGAACAGCGAGCCAACTGCTCAGCACCAGGTAAAGCAAAGTCGGTGCAAGTGCCACGACGCTCTCAATGGTTGATTTTATTCCAGGTCATCTGACTCATGCAATTGCAAGTCAGCATTCGTCTCCACTGCTCTCCAAGAGAATTAAGGGATCGAAAATGAGGCTACATCACCAGAAGAACAAGCTCGATAATTCACTTACATTGCGTTATCAGAAGATTCAATCGACTGCCACTGGATCCCTGAGTGTGAAGAAGAAAACGATTAGATTGCGTAGGGACCCAGGGAAGGTTCAAGGAAAAACATCAACGTACTCGGACTTCAATGACGCAGCTATCCCTGAACCCTTCGATGACCTACCAGAGAGTATTGATCTTTCTATCCTTCATGATGTCCCAAGACAGCGAACCGCATCGGTAAATTAAACCGTGACACATCACCGCTTACACACAGCTTAGTAATATTGTCACAGGACTTTCCACTCCTTGTTTGGATGCAACACGATCGTAGCGAGTTCCTTCAAGAATTCATTCGTATGGAAGGACGTTGTGGAATCAACATGTGTACACGTTGTAAGACCAAGCCAGCAACCCATCGGTGTCATGATTGTCTAGGTGTCGAGATATGTTGCCAAGGTTGTGTGTTGACAACGCATACCAGCCTCCCCCTTCATCTAGTCAAGGTCCGTGTTACCTTTAATACCGTGGTTTTCAATACTCAGTTGGTACCCAGGAATGGACTGGCACACACTGGGTTCGAACATTGCTCAAAGACTTGGGTCTAGTAATCCAACTTGGCCACCCGTCTGGAGAAACGTGTTATCTTCCGAAGGCCCCGCATTCAGACGACTTTACTATCCTTAACGGCAATGGGATCCATTCTGTAACCCTCCGATTTTGTGGCTGCGAGTCTGCAGAATCACATATCCAGCAACTCCTCCGCTACCGACTCTTTCCCGCAAGCACCGATAAGCCACGAACAGCAGCAACTTTCAGCGTCCTGGAAGAATTTCACCTACTCTCACTGGAGTCAAAAGTATCTGCACACCACTACTACAATGCTCTTGCTCGTCGTAGTAATAATTCAGGCTTGTCGCCTCCCAAGGTAATGTTCTCTTCTCATTGTTTGGTCACAAACTGATCATTTCTGTCTCTAGGGTCGATATGAGCAATTCATGCGTATGGTCCGTGAATGGCGTCACCTGAAGATGCTGAAACGATCCGGACGTGGTCACCATCCAAATGGCATTGAAAGTACGCAAGAAGGAGAATGTGCCGTGCTCTGTCCTGCGTGTCCTCACCCCGGGAAAAATCTGCCAGAACACTGGAAGGACGCACCCAAAGAAAAGGAGTACGTATTCTTCAGAGCTGAATCCTCTGTTCTCATGATTTTCCCAGGTGGCAATATGCACTCTTTGTGGCCATTGATGCCAATTTTCGCCTGAAGCGACGGGCGGTATCCAAAGATGCAGTGGATCCCAGCTTAAGTAATGGTTGGGCCTACTTTGTGGAGGAAGCTTCCTACAAACAGTATCTGAAGGAGAACTCAGATGCCCGGCAAGAAGTCAGTACGTTCTCTCTGTCACTTTACCCACGACTGACCCAGTCCACAGAAGAGCCAATGCTCGAGTCACGGCGCAGTTAATGATGCCGATACGAAGTCATCGGTAGGTTTGGCGGCCACCGGTAGTGGTAGCATCTGTTGTGCAAGACACGAGATGAAGCTTCCCCGAGGGTTCGGTGATCTGCAAAAGGGGGAGAGGTTTGTTTGGTCGCATTTCCGAGGCATAATCTGACCCTCAACTTCGCTCAACTTTCCAGATACGTCAACATGGATTATATATTCTTTTCAGCGCTGAAGGATACTACTCTCAAAAATTTCAATGTCTCCTATGACGTCGCATGCCAGTGGAGCCGACATCTTTGGGAGCGCATGAAAACACTTCCACCCCCACTCCATTTCCCCCATATCGACAGGAGGGTCGTACCATTCATTCCAAAATTCCACCTTCCAGCTCACGTGGCCGAATGTCAATGGAAGTACTCTTTCAATTACATCAAGGGTGCGGCACGGACAGATGGTGAGGCCCCAGAACGGGGATGGTCTACTCTGAATGCAGTTGCATCAAGCACGAAAGAGATGGGACCAGGACACCGTCGAGACACACTTGACGATCTCATTGGGGACAGTAACTGGAAAAAACTTATCGGACTAGGTAAGTCATTCATGTTACCGTGTTGATCATGAAATGAACGTGACGGTCAGGCGAGTCGATCCTACGGAAGCTGAAGGAAGCTGTTCCGGAACGAAACGAGCACCAAGAGGACTTGCTTGAATTCGAGAGGTCAATCAAAGCACGGTATGGGGAACAACTGGAGAGATGGAAAGCAGACGTTGAAACATGGGAAAAGGATATGTCGAAGCCTAATCCATTCGAGATTAAGAATAAATGTGTGTATTTCCGTGCTAGTCTTTCCCCACGCTAAGCAGTTTTGCTAGCCGTCACCCAAGCCGCTGTGCGCCTCCAACTGGCCCGAGAGGAATCTGAGCGGGCCGAAATGCCCATTCACGTAGATATCTCGCCAGCTGTTTTGATAAGCTCCGGCATTGATCTCGAGGAACAACAGTGAGTCATATCTGTATCTACCGTTTCGACAGGGCTGAAGTGCTGATTTTCGAAGACGTCGACTTCGGGCAGACGCAGAAAAACTTGGATCTCATGCTACAGAGCATCAGAAGATCAAAATTCAGCAACGTGCGAACATCCTCACGAGACGCATTGAAGCGTGGGTTAGTATACAAATGTTGTATATGCCTGCAGTTGTGTCCCTTCGAGCGAGATCTTCAGCTGATCCCGAGACGGTCCCGAAACCGCAAGATCTTCTTTTATGGCTACCATCTGCCCTCCATCGTCAAGTCCCTTGTGATGTCAGGCTCGAAGAAATCGAATGGAAACTCTGGTTCGGACAGGCTCATGATGCCCTTGAAGAGCTACGCCAAGCACTGCGCTCACGCGCATATATGTTACGCTTCAAAGACAGATTTCTACGTGGACAAGGTGCAAACACTCGTGCCCGCAACTGCCTGAAGTCCGTCGATGCAAAAGTGAACGCTGCAGCTGCCAAATATCGTGCTGCCCACAGTGCGTTATCACAGCTATCGCCACTGCTTGCGAAAGTCGGCTGGAAGAATGCTCTGCGTTACCTCGAGAGTGACGACATTCGTTCATTGTCTGAAGGCACGGATGAGCGGTCGAGTGAGGGTCACCGTAGGCTTTCGTGGATTTGGTTGGCGTGTGGGTATACCGACCGGGGTTCTGCAGGCACGGAGGATGACTCAGAGGATTTGCAAGATGGTGAGTCGTTTTCTATTCTGGTATTTTCTTTCTCAGTTCCGAGCATCCAACTCTAGCTATCCGTATCGAATGGTGCAAGACTCGTGCGCGTGCACATCGCTGGGCTGAAGAAGTGGAGCTCCTTGTAGAGGAGCAACGCCGTGTGCTGGAATATCTGCACTGGCAGTCAATATGGTGGTTGGACAGGCAAGCGTTGATAACGGGTGGTGATCCTGCATTCCTGGAAGGATTGAAGGCGTACGCTATAAGACAGGCGACACTCAGAGAGGATTTGGCAAAACACTTCAAACAGATTTGGAACGATACACAAAGGTATATTAAACTCGCTGATGGACATAGTAGCGAGCAGGTGACAAGTGGCGGCATTGTGGCACCAGAGTGAAGTGGTATGGGCTAGCGTCAACATCGATACGTTCTCTATTACATCGTGTTCGTGCTAGATCTCAGATTTCCATGTGTAGCGGATTTTTGAGCGAAGGTCTAACTCGATTGGAATCTCATATAAGTCCGGGGGATCAGTCCGCCGTCGTCATCCTCCCCTCAACTGTCAACCAAAATCCACCCACCCAGGCACCTTTCGCCTCCAATGTCAAACCGTACAGTGAGGGTGATTGTGCCCCGTGACTTGCGCATCCAGTCCTTCGCACTGACATGCGATTATGACGTCGACGGACCAGTGGTAAGCAGTACTTTGAACTTATCCACAAATACTAATCAATATTTTATCATCTCACAAGTTCGAGATTTACCTGGAACGTGAGCCTCAAGAAGCGGTGGATGCCACGACCGTTCCAGAAAATGTGGACCATCAAGTGCCGCCGAGTAGTTCTGAGCTGATTGCCGCTGTTATGCAACCTCATGGTCCCCCGCCGCCAGGGCCCATCAAAAATGAGGGTGACATTGTCGTCCCGCTCGTACGTCGTCTATAAACCTCTGGACCGAAACAGTTTACTAATATCCGGACCAGCATTTACCATGTACTAAGATGGAGCAGGTCGAGCCTGTACTATTGGAAGAGGCCGCGCCGCTTCTACAACCTGAGACAGGCCGTCGCGCATCGAGGGTCACTGGGCGTCATTGACCGACTGAGACAACTGTATATCTACATACCAAATACATGCTGGTGGTACACGGTGTCGAGTCTATAACCTGAATGTCGTCGACCTGAACCTGGAGGGTGTGGACCATGTGGTCTTGCAAGACGAAGGGGCGTGCGCGGGAACGGGCGTGATGGGGAACGGGACAAGGACGGCGGAATCTTGCAAGTCGGGAGCGCATGAACGGGAGGCGGTCTTGCAGGACGGCGGAATCGTGCAAGTCGGGAGCACATGAATCGACATCTTGCAAGTCGGGGATCTTGCAGTCTGAACGGGAGGCGGTCTTGCAGGACGGCGGAATCGTGCAAGTCGGGAGCATGGCATGAATCGACATCTTGCAAGTCGGGGATCTTGCAGTCTGAACGGGAGGGCACGGTCTTGCAGGACGGCGGAATCGTGCAAGTCGATCGGGAGCACATGAATGGGAGGCGG